>SIXB01004298.1:0-17906 GCA_007018985.1 Anopheles bwambae
ACGCACAATGTTTCACATGATAACACACATAATAAGAATAATTTCAACGCAATATTACATCATGGCAAGCTATGTTTTTCAGACACAAACCCGCGCACTTGCAAATACACATTAAAAAGCACACTCTCTTTCTACTACTACTACACACACACACACATGCACACACACACACACATACACACACACACACACTCACAGACACACACACATACACACACACACATACACACATACACATACACACAAACACAAGTAACGTGGCAAAACAAGTGCACGGTGCGTTGAAAAAAAAGGGTCCTATCTTATTGTCCGATACTGTACCATATAAGATTCCTTTAACGAAGGCTTTAATAAGCGCCTGAATGTATGTAGAAAACATGTTTTAGCAATCCTTCCTTGAACTACTTTAAGCCTTCATTTTAAAACGCTTTCAAGCTGCATCAGAAACCAATCGGCAGGAATACGCGAATGAAGAGGTAACCCTTGATCCTTAAATGTGGCATTTGAACCTTGAATTAAATTACACTTGATCGTTGTGGTTCCATTGGCACCCAAAAAACCAATCCACAAACGGACGAACCACGAACCTGAACTGGTAACTGAAGCACATTCTTACCTCTTATTCATTTTCGATTGCAATTAATTACTATCCACCCTAAAAAAACACACCCACACACATACACTCGATTAGCCTCGATCTGCCGGGTGCATGGTAGCGACAGAAAACACCTCAACCTCTCATCAACCCACCCATGCCCTTCGCCGTGTTGATCGCAAAAGGTTCATCTAAAAGCAATTAGAAACTCATCGCGGTCCGCCGCAACGACCGCGCAGCGTTCGAGTGCCGTGGCTGTGCAACAAATTAATTGCTTGTACTCTCGCCGGGCATCATCAGCCCCGCCGATTGCACACTCGGCACGGTACACTTAACGTCCCATTAATCATGGGAAAATTATGTACCACCGCGTGTCGATTGCTCCTTGGTTAACATTTGTTTTTAGTACACCCGAGCTTTGACGAGATGTTATCCTAGACGCTAGTCAACGGAACATTCCTATCCCGATTGAACCTTTCTACCACTCCTACCACTCAAAGTTTGTTTGATCTGATTAACACTAGGCTGCTTGAAACACAATCCTTACGGCTATGTAAGCCCCGGCCCGTTGGCATTTGTCGTCTAGCAATCGATTTTTATCGCACAAACCCCGATCGGGTATTACGTGTACAATTAATTATTTACACACAGCACTCAGGGCTCGTTAGCCACTTACTGGGCCCTCCATTAACAGGGTAGCGGCGGTGAACGGAGCGACAAGAGCAGAAAGGATTTTCATGCGACACCGTGCTCGAGAGTGGAAGAAATCTGATCTGTAAACCGTCAGCGGTGAAGTGTTGATGTGGAAAATTTTAAACTTTGCACATTTTACACGCCACACGCGCGCGCCAGTTTTCTGTATGTATTGAGATCGCGTGGCGAGATATCTGATGAGCGGCAAATACTGCGGTGCCGCCCCGTATCACGTATTTGCAAGGGTATTTCTTTTCATCGTATGCAACCAGATTCTGGAAAGATTTGGCAAATTGACATTGATATGGTTAGTAAGTAGGGTTTGTACGATTGATACGAACATACAATGATGTAATTAAAATGATGCCAAAAATTAGTTTGAATAATAAAATACACAGTTTTCTTTGTTATTCGAATAATGTTATCCGAACTCTGCTCGATTTTCCGTTGCCATGGGAAATGGTAATTTTGACACGGGTTTTCAAACAGAAATCGTTTTGTCGAAACGCAGCTATTGAGGAGCATGGTAAAATTTGATGATTCAATGTAAAAAAATGACAGGTACAGTAAATTCGCAAACGTCTAAGCACCTTCAACCATATCAATCATGCTATCGTAAGAATGAGACTATTGAATACCATTTTTAACGAATAAGAATTCTTCTATTTAATTTTTTTTCAAAGGTTTCATTTGTTTTTACTTTCAAATTTCAAAAATTGACGATTGAAGAAATTGAACTTTATCTAGGGTAAATGTACCAGTATTGGGCGGGTTAGTGCAGTAGTTTCACAGAAACTACTCGTACATTTACAATTTTTATTACTTTTCATGAAGGAGACGTTATTTTGAACGATAAACTATCGTATTATGTTGTGCTATTTTTTATTTGCCATTTTAAATGTGTTTTTTAGAGATATTCGTAAAAATGCAAACACTGGCTTTGTTCCTATTTTCGGCAGGCTGTGCTCCTTGTTTCGGCAACGCAAATACGGGTCGGTAAATGTTTTAATCAATGCAAATAGGTAGACAAAAATATTTAAAACAGCTTTAAACTCTCGTTTTCCTAGGATTGGAGGTGAAAAGTACTTAAATTATTAATTTTATGTTCCCCATTTTTGTCATTTTTCTGGAAAATTTTGCAGTCCCTTTGATGTGAGTTACAAACAAAGTAGGCATTGGAGAAATGAAACTGCCTGGCGGCTATAGAGTACGGCTCTGACTAGCTCACAAAATATTATATTTCTCTCAACTTATTGGATTATTTATAGTGAAATTGGATTTTAATACAAAAAATGTGGTTTTATGTGTCAACATACGCGTTGTAGTGTTCTGATCAAGTTATAAATGAATATTCAGCAAAATCAAAAGTGTGTTTTTGATTCAAGTTTCGGCAGTAGCCCAAAGCATTGATCTGTCAAAAATCAACATTTACCGTGTACCAATTTTCGGCAGCATTTAAAGTAAATAATTACTCGTTTTTAGTGATTTTAAAATTCTTGCGGGCTAGTATAAAATCTGTAACCATCAAATCTTTCATAAAAACCATACTTTTATTGTTTTGGTGCTCTGATTCTGTTAATAATGAAACCTGCCGAACTATTGGCTGACAGCAAATCTGCCGAAAAATTGTGAATTGTTTTGAAAAATATGCAACAAAATGATGTGAAACTTCGTATATGAATAAAACATGAACATATATCTAATTAATAAATATGTGTTGAGACAACTTTCAACGCAATTTTGGATATTAACACGTTTTTAGTTACCCTGCTGAAACTGGTACACTGCCGAATACTGGTACAGTCACCCTAGGTATGAATATCCCTTTTTGTATTTGCAAACTTAATATGAGTAACTTTAATATGAGTGTCTGATAACAAAAATCTTTATTTACATTAACGAATAATCTCTCCGATAGCAGTTTCTTCCGTCCAGATTTCACTGTACAATATGATTCATTTATTGCTTAACTTAACGGACATCACAGCTTCAAAACACAAATGACATCAAATTGAGAACACACAATAACACATGCAAACGGTTTGATTCAATCGCATTAGCAAGCATAAGTGGCCCAACAAAATGGGAAACCTTTCACCCGCCCATACATCCATTCACCATCGTGTACTTCCAGCCTTGACATGCCATCGTGTTTCCGTTTTGTTCTTCGTTTTGAATTCCACGAAAGCCCACTCCACCCATCATCTATTCCATCCCAGCAATGTTGGAATGAATGGAAAGTTATACACAATTGTCATTAAAAGTTGCATAAGATTAGCTGTATACGTTCGAGCCTCCAGTCGGCAGCGTGCTGGAAAGGAGCGCGCACTTATCAAAGGCGACAGCAATGTGCCGGAGAACGGCAGTGAAGATACATCATTGGCTTATTAGCATTCCGAGGCACTACACCGGGGCAACTGTGTGCAGCTGAACGAGCTACAACGACCTTGCAGCAAAGGCAAAGGAGTATCATTTAACATTTCCCAACACTGTTTGCCGCGAATCGAGCAGAAGGCCATCGCAAGCGCGCAGAAGATTCTCACCGATAGAAGCACCGTGCGTCTGTCGAACGAGATGCAGCAGCATACGAGATGAGCACAAGTTTTTGATGCAATTTCTCCAACACCACTCGACGACCCGTTCACAATTGAGTGCCACACGCTGCAACGACGCGTAACGAGGCGCTGCCTGGGCGTTCTGTTTGCGCTCAAGGATGCGCCACTTCAGCACAACGCACAACACGCTTGATGGTTCGCGTACGCTTGACACTTTCCGTACAGCACGAAACAGCAGCCAGGAATAACCAGCAACACAGCGAACGGTTTCGTGTCGTTGGTCGATGGATTTGCCCCAGCTGTAACGCTATCGCACTGGCCTTGGTGCGGTTTCAACCGTACTCGTCGCTTCCGGTTCACGCTACATCCCTTCCTAGCTCGACCAACCCTTATCGACCGAAACTGACCGACCGGTCACAAAAGGGAAGATGGACATGGGGAGGCAAATGGATAGCAAACGTAACTACGGGTAGCCACTCCCGAGTCCATTATGTTATCACTGCGGGGGATAAGATTTATTTGCATAATTTAACATTAAATGTTTTGCACACCGAAGAATAATGGCGAACATGACTTTTCGGTTACATTTAAGTGGCGCTACACACCAAACACTCCCACTCGTCCCTCACAACTCCAATGGGTCGGTAATGAGAGAGAGAGAAAGAGAGAGAGAGAGGAGGGATATATTCGACAGAAGCAGTAGTCTCTCGCTCTCTGGCCGCGTTCGGGACCAATTTCGGTGGCCGCCGCCTGTCGGTGGTTTCGCTATCATCCTTCGAGGTTAATGCAAATGCACTGTTGACAGCGCACGGTGCCGTGTCCGTTCCCTTGCCTTCCCTTTTCGCGCTGGCAAAATGGGGGTAAAAACCGTGTCGAAACGGTGGTTAGTTATCACACTCCCCCCACCAGCAGCTATCACTCGGTACGATAACACCACAAATCCAGGCAGCAGTACATTACTGTGCAGTTCCACAAACTCACAACACTTTCGAACACTGCTGCTGTCCTTTATGGGTGTCCCATTATCGGTAGACAAACACACTCGCTCGCTCGGGATGCCGACCAGGATGATGATAATGATGAGCAGTTGTGCGTCGGATACGCTTCATAAATATGCGATCCTGTATGCTAGAAGAATGGCGTAAGAAAGATATCAAGCTGGTTGTTTCAACGCTTCACCTAAAATCAAAATAGTTCCGAACGAAAGCGAAGCGAAAGTTCGAAATCCGCATACAATCAAAGAGGGACTCACCGGGTCGTCATCATCGCCACACACCGAGAGTGCACGGGCTCCTTCCCAAGCCGATGCAACAATGCAGTACAAATGCGTCATTGAGCGTCACTTTGCATAGGCACACTCGAACCCGCCACCGTCGGATGGCCTCCGGGAGTTCGAATGTGTCACATATTTGCAAATCGTTAGGAAACGATGGTGCTGAAAAATTCATAGCGAAATTGCACACCACATGACATGTGCCTGCGAGAGTGCAGCACAGTGAAAAGCATTGCAGATAGGAGGAACGAACGAACACAAAAAAGCACACTGCTCCTCATTCTCAAGGGATGGATCTGTTAGGAAAGATATCGCCACTTTTTTCTTCCACCTACTCACATCCCTTCGTTTTTACTGCTTCTGTATTACGCCTCCATTAAACATTCGAAGAATGGGGTTGAAAAAACACAGCTACAAAAGGATGACACCGGAAAGGATCCTCCCGAGGACAATTTCTTCAAACAATGTCAGCCTGGAGTTGGGAGGCGTCTTCGAAAAGGAGAAAGCGAATCTTCCTCTTTCCAGACTTTGTTTTGTATCGGAACGGGTTGCAGCGAGCGACTGAAAGTACCGTCCCCGGTACATTCAAATGCCGCCCCCGGTAGCAGTTCATTAAAAAATCATACGATATGATTTGCGACATTACCAATACGTCAGGGTAAATCGCTAGCGCAAGCATTGTTTTACAACTTCTATCGTACGGGTTTGTTTGCGCTCGTTTTGTGCTTGCGTGCTGGTTTGTAGTAGTTCGGTGCATGCATGATGTGTGGGTCACAAGGTAGGACAACATTGCCCTTCCAACCCATTAGGGATGGTTTAGGGATGACAGTGTTGAATGTTTCATTCAATTTCTGGAAAATGTTTACAGTAGCAACAGCAAGATATAACAATGCTCCTTTCAGTGCTATTTATAAGAATCACTAGAATGCACTAGAGCAGACATGTCAGACATGCGGCTTGCGAAGACTTTAAGGTCGGCCCGCGGCAGGAACTTTAGCACTTATTTAAATACAGGGTTTAATTAGCTGTTCAGAAAGCCTCTAAGTTAGCGCATATCTGGAGTAATGCATGAGGGTTATTAAATTTCCTAGTAAGGGCGAATAATTTTGTATCCATGTTTTCTTGTTTCTACACAATCAAAGTTGTACATATGGTGAAGAATGTCACATTAATCTATTTGTTGGAGGCTACGCAAAAATGTAGATTATATTCTTGGTAGCATGTGTTGTAGTGAGTAAAATAAAATTAAACAATTCACCAAAAAGTTAAAACATATTTAGTTTTGTTAATACAAGGGTTAACAAGTCATTTTACAATGTGTGCTGTATATTAGTGGTGGGACACTCGATTCATTTCACGACCCGCCCTGGAGTCGGGTGCGAGCCAGTCGTAATCGATTCCAACCTGTGGGTGCAGCGAGTGCGCTAAGTCGGAGTCGCAATCAAAACCGACACGCGGTAGCAACGAGATCGGGTCGACCCGAATGATAAGTAGGTGAAAGAAAGCATAAGCGACTCGAACTCGTTAGGTCGACTGCACCAACAGGTCGGAGTCACTCATGCTTTCTCGCACCTACTCATCATTCGTTTCGACCCAAACACGCTGCAACCATGGGTTGAACTGACTCGACCTGAACTCGCTGCACCAACGGGTCGAAGTCGCTAATGCTTTCATACACCTACCGGAGTCGTTGAACCTGCTGAACCTACTTGTACCTTTCGGGTCGACCCGAGCGACTCCGGGTCGCATTTGGATAGCTTAACACTTTAAGCGCCGCGTCATATGAAATCGCATAACGGCTTTGTTCACCGCTCAGCTTTGTCACTCAGCAATTCTCTTGATAACGAATGAGGTAGGAAAGAGAGAATGAGAACGACATGTGCTACGCTGCTTATCGCAATGAAACAAAAGTGATAACAATCGCACCAGACATTGTCACTCTCATCGCTCTCTTGCCATGCGCTACGTGCTCACTCGAAAAACTGTGTCGTCAGGCCGGTGGTCAAAGTGTTAAGCTTTACAATGATGTGTCGTTTAACCCATAACTCGTTTTATTCACTGAATAAACATTATTTGACAATTTACTCCAAAATTGATTGTTTAAACAATCGAACAACATTTTAACCAGTTTTGATAGTTTATTGATTGTTAGAGAAAAGTGTTTGATGTCAATATTTTAGTACATTAACCCTAAAACAGTATTTCAAACTACAACCTATTCCAAGCACATTATTTTATGGTCAAAAGGGGGAGCGGTAAAGTTATAAAAAGTTGAATTCATTTTTAAACTATGCCCAATCTGATAATAATTTCATAAGGCGAACAATTGTATTTAGTCGCTGTTGGCGTGAACCGAAAACGTTGGTGTATGTGACATGCTAAAAGGATATCGGTCACTGCAGGCTTCAATAAAGCATATCCCAGGGAAAAAGGGCTAACACCCAAATTTAGGCATTACATGTACAAATGTTATAAGAGAATGTGTGAACAAGAAAAATGTGTTTCTAAATTGCCTTCATTTTTTACTTTTCCTCTTACATTAATTTCTTCTTCTACTATTTGCTCTACTGTTCCTTTTTTTCTTATTCATTCAGCGTTCATACACTCAGCGTATACACTCATCGATCCTTGTTTGTTGTTCTCCAAACGCCTGAAGATATACAAACTCGATTACAAATGAGCAATAATAGAAACATTATTCACCACTCAGGTGATGACTTTTTCAACTGCACAGCTGTTCCAAATATATGTCAGCCGTTAAAAAATCATCTCGCAAGCTGTGATAAACACTGTTTTTATTGGAAACTGTTTCGGAATACAATGCACACTAACATGTTGTATAATTGTTGGCTCTCGCAACTGAAACACAGTTCAGGTTGAAGCCGACGAGGTTTGTGCTTAACGTGTGTCAATTAGAAAGCACTAATTCAATAATTTCATCACAAATTGTATTGCTCACTTCCCAATTATTGTGATTCAAACCCGCACAAACCGCTTTCGAAAGCTTCAATTAAAAAAAAAAAGTAGTGCATCCACAACTCCAACCATCCCACCGATGGACACGACCACTAAATGAGCCGTTATTCTAATCCATTTGCGCCGATTAGCCGCCGGGCCCAATTCCGGCACATAATTGCACCAGAAATGCAGCAATTAATCACGCCCATCAGCATCAATTTAGTGAAAATGTCAACGGAAATCAGCTCGGAGAGTTATCTTCATAATCCAGCCGGAATTTATTTGCTAGTAGTGCCCCGTCACCAGTCGCGGTTACGCTCATTTCCATGGTCCACTTGGCATTGATGGTCACCGGTGTACCATCAATTCTTCGAACTCATTTGCGGCACACATTTCACAGGGAAAAACATTATCCAGTTGCAGAGCCAGAGACAAGAGGGAAAAGGAGAGACATGGCAGACAGACAGGCTGAGTGCATAAATGTTTCCTCTTTTGCTTGCGTTGAATAAAACATGGACATGGATCGATTTCTCCGGCCAGAATACTCGGCAAGCAGAGCCCTGTCAGCGAAAGCAGCAGACATTTGCCTTCAAACGCGAAACAGTGTATCGTTATGATGCAGAACAATGTACCAACCAACCATCTGGTCCTGTGAAGGTTGATGGGTAATGTAACTCTATCGATAAGTGGAAATTCTACTCTGTTTTTTTTATTCTTGCCCACAAAGAACGCAACCGTACCCCGGGATGGATGTAGCCGCCCCAAGCATGGCTCTACTGAAAACGCAACAGGAAATGTAAATAAAACGTATTGTATCGATAATTACTGGCCGGAAGCGAGGCAGAGAGTGCTGAATAGAGGGGGTGGTTAACGACCCACTGCAGGACAGGTGCAGTGTGCAACGCATCGATAATGGCTATCGACTAAATCAGCGCTCACTGATGCACTCTCGATTACAATGCGGTGTGTAATAAATAATTAGCTATAAAAATTTAACCACTGCCGTCCACTCCTCATCGTCCCACGCTCGGACTAAATTAGCACCAGAAGAGTTAAGTCAGAGAGAGAGAGCGGCAATGCACGGGGGTAAAAAACGAGTGCACCATGAGTGCCACATAAATTGACTATTCCCCCCTTCCATTGCCCGCTTCTGCCCCATTTCTTCCTTACAATTGCATGTTCATAAATAAATGTATTACGTCGCCCGGAAATGCCATGTTGTTTTATTATCAATGGCTTTTACAGTACAGCCCCCCCACATCCAGTGATATACAACAACGGGAGGGGGGCGGGGGGGAGGGGGGTTGGCGGTAGTAGGCCTTGCCGAACACGTGCGCAATGTTGGCAGAATGGTGAAAGCAAAAATGCAATTATGCCATTAATTACCTGCATGAGGATTTAATGGACAGCGTCGGGAAACAGGGCCATCGCGTGCACTTTGATATGCGTGTGGGGCGGGTCCGGCAGCGCCACCGGCTGCTCCGTGCTGTCGACGAGATGATGGTACGGCACCGTCCAGTGACACTCGAGGCCGGCTTTCGTGGCCACCCGCGAGCTGTGTGGGTGGTAAGAGCAAAACAAAAAATAGGGTAGGAAGGTTGATGGTTTTTGTTGCTGCAACCTTGCAACCGACCCTTTCCGACTCACCTGTACTCGCAGGTGCAGTTCATCCGCAAGAAGTGAAATCCCAAGTCGCGAGCCAGCGCGACCGAACGCTGCGTCAGGTGCAGCCCAATGCCCCGGCGCTGTGCATCGATGGCCGTCGCGAGAAATGCAATCTGCACAAATATGCGTCGACGCAGGTTTTGTTGCATGGTTAAACTGTTTTTGACAGAGCCCTGCTCACACACATACACACCAAACGCACTCTCCTCAAACAGACAGCGGGTGCAAAAGTGCTGATGCAGGTTCGGTTCCGCCTCGACGATGGACCAGATGTAAAGCAGCTTACGAAGCTGGTCACAGCGCGTTCGATCCGCACGCTCGATCAGCCACTTGCCGTTCCAGTGGCAGCTGCGCCGCCCAATCGCAACGCCTACGATCCGTTCGGGCTGCATGGGGTTTACCGCCAGCAGCGTGAAGCTGTCCGGCAGCAGCACCCGTATGTAGTCAGCTAGTCCGGACTCGCTCGCGCTGGAGCGACACACGTGGAGCGACCGAACGAGCGGTTCGTGGTGCAGCAGGATCGCCTGCACAAACTGAACGATGGCCGGGCTATCCGCTTCCTTCGCTAGCCGCACGTGACAGGGACACTTTGTTTGTAGGAAGGTAGGAGCAGCAGAAAAAGAAATCCCTGTCAGACGAATTATTCCCGCCAGTGCGGAGATGCACACACTCACACACATCGTACTTACGCTGCTTGATAATGTATTCGGCAAGTGGTTGTCCTCGATGCGACGGTCCCCTTGTGATGGGGATTTTGCAAGCTTTGATTTTAAGCCCGACCGTAGCGAGCGCCAACGAAAATTTTGCACCCAACGGAGCATGTTCACTTTTGATGCGCTAGCGCGCTACGGTTGCTGCGATTGCACATTCCAGATGCTGACAGCCTGTGGAAAGACATACATACAGGGAAAACACAGGACGATGCTTATGATAATGCAGAGTAAAAGTGGTTCTTCTTCTTCTTCTTTGGCTCAACAACCGATGTCGGTCAAGACCTGCCAGTACCCACTTGTGGGCTTGGCTTTCAGTGACTAAATGATTCCCCCCATAGCAGGATAGTCAGTCCTACGTATGGCGGCGCGGTCTATTTGGGGATTGAACCCATGACGGGCATGTTGTTAAGTCGTACGAGTTGACGACTGTACTACGAGACCGGCTCCAAAAGTGGTTAAATGTATGTTAAAATCCATTCTGTAGGCTCCAATAGGATCATCCCAAACATTAAGTGGCTTCCCAAGCGACATTTGTTCTCTAATTCTCGAAAAATGTTTTGAAAGCGCCAAGAGTTTCTGTGTGCATACACGAAACCTTTTTTTATCGATGGATAATGGCGTTTAGTTCAATTTAAATATTTTTGTTGTGTTTTTTTCATGAAAAAAGGGCAATTTTTTTAGGCGTTAATTATTGAAATTTCGGAGCTTTATAGTGTAATAATGGCTACACGACCAATTGGAGGAATTGGTAACGATATTTCCCAACGGATAAAGAAGAATTCAATAACAAAACCACGTCACAGTTGATTTTGAAGGACCTGTTCTAAAACTTCTTTAACCTGGTGCATTTTGAGAGAAGTTTAAGATTTAAATTTAAGGGAAATAACTCGAAAGCCCAATGTTTGTGTTCAAAAATTTCATTTGGGATATTCAGAGCCGTAGTGTGATATCCTCGTTTCCTTGGCAAAATACATACACGATGCCCTCTTCCTCCTACTTGGCGTTACGTCCTATGCGAACATGCGGACATATACATGGTTTGGGAACTTATTGAGTATCACACAGTCGGATAATCAGTCCTTGCTACGGGAGGGCGCTCCATTCTAGACTCGACCCTCGACGAGCATGTTATTGAGTCGTACGAGTTAACGACTATGTCACGGGATCGCCCTCACCGCTGTGATTTCTGAGCTATGCTTTTTTCATAAGAATCTTTTTTTAATTGATTTTGAATCGTTTCTTCAAACAGTTCATTAAAAACGGATGATCATATTAGCAAATTTATAAATAAATCAACTCTCTCACAGACTCACAATCTTTTTTCAGGCAGAAATAACCAATATCTCAGCCTGCATGCATGTTTATCACAAACTAGTTTTAGTTTGTTTTTTTTTTTATGCTGATTATTTTTTGTTGATTCTTCCAAGATTATTTATATTCTCACCACAACTTTCAAAACACCTGAACTTTTTTTGAGCTGAAAATTAGGTGATCCTTTCAGTAATAAGAATGTCTACTGAATCATTCAGTAATGTTAGATGCTCACCAAAATGAACGCTCGTTTACTGAAATCATAGTACAATCATTCTGATGTTGCTGATTGTTCAGTTACTGGTAGCGATTAAAAAGTGACAAAATATCTTTCCAATTGAAGAGCAGAGATTATCAATACCACAGCTCATGTTCATCTGTGGCTTACTTTGTTTGATACAGTTTTTATACTACAATTTGCTGTAACAACTTTGATCAGTCCAGCAAGCGCTCACAGACACCACGCAAATTCAGCAAGTACAGTGAATTGGAGCAAAGATATTACAACAACACCTTTGCTGCCAATTCCTTCCCATTATTCTGCCAGCCGAAATTTCATCAGAAAATTTATCGGGGTGTTTGTAAGTGCCTACCAAATCAACTTTTCACGCAAGCACATCACGAGCTAGTATGCATCGCGTTCTGTTGTTTGAATTAGTGCTCTCCAACCTTTTTTAAGTTCGCGGACCACTTGGCTTTGAACATACATTACTTACGCGTATATTCAAGAAATGCTGTATTTTGCGGCCGTTTGCGGTCCTCATGAACCGTCTATCTCGGGGACCGTATGTAATTTGTTTTACTGATATCTATATGTTTAACACAACAAATTAGTTACTGGTTTTGCTGATTTCTTGTAATATGCATATTACTGAAATGCATTCAGGAATTTGGTTTACTAAAACAGTAAACATATGACTTTTATGCTGCAAATCATTAAAATATTGAATTTTTGAACCATTTCAGTAAAAAGTTTAATTCATTTGTTTAGAGATAGATTTTGCAGTGTAGGGGTTCGAACTAAATTAAACAGTAATTGAACAGTCAACCATCTACCGAATTTGCTACTAAAAATCTACTTACATGATTAGTTTTCATCAGTCCAATATTATCGAAACAAATTATTACACACATTTTGGACGTTCAAAAGCTATTGGTATTAATCCAACACGAAATCAAGAAACAAACAAAATATTCTTTAGAAACAATCAAATAACAATTAAAATTCTGTAAAAATGGTAAGGAATTGAATTCTAATTATACACGTCACATTGAACGTTTGGTATTATTCTTATTAGTTTTGGATTGTCGATTTTATTAAACTAAGAGGCCCTGAATGATGTATTACCGTGTAATTGTATTACGACGATTTCTTAATTTGGCGCTGGTGCCCTTGGCGGCCAATACTACGCTACGGGCCTATGGATATTTCAAACGCGCGTTTGATGATTTTAGTGATTATTTGAACTGTAGTTTATATCAAAATTGGCAAAGTTAATCAAATACTAAATCAATCTAATAAATAAGGATATAAATAAGAATACAGTGGTATGCAAATGAGCGTATAATGAATTTGTAAAGAATTTCTCCGAATGCTGGGGCACAGCAAAATGCGAAATAAGTATAAAACAACCGTTTTCATTGCTAAATTCCAGCACACCCGCGGTCAAGCTAGCCAAAACCGTTGCACCATTTACATTTGTCCGGAAACTCATTCGAACGGTCTATTGAATTACTCATATGTACACAGAATTCCAATAACAGTTCGGACGGTACAGCCTGCACCGTGTCTCTATTTCGAAACCGTTCGCTAACGTAAGGATTCAATCCGTATTTCACCATTCCCGCGCGCAGAAAAGCAAACATTTTTGGTAAATAATCCAATTTCAACTCCACTCTCACTGATGTTCTATGCGGCTCCCAGGCATCCAGGCACCCTATCGTCCACGCCACGGTTCCAGCAATACCTCCGGCAGCTCGTCGCACGCTGCCGGCGCGTTGCCTCCATCCGCCTCCGGCAGCAGGAACGCGTTCGGTTGCATTCTCCTGAGCCCTTCCGTGTTGTCGCACAGCAACCGTGCGATTGTCGCTTTCCGCAGCTCAGCCAGCTGGCTAGCGTCAAACCCAGCGCCGACGCCATTTTCAAAGAAGAACCTATCGCCCGTCCGCGTACGCCGGAACTGCTCGAGCAGGGTGCACAGAAACGTTGGTCCAACGGTTGCACCAGCCGCCCGATGATTCTCCAGCGCTCCGGCCACCGCCAGCTCCACATCGTCCACCGTGTCGTACCAGCGGGCCAACCGGTCGACCGTAGCGCGTGGAATTTCACCATACAGATCCTCCCATTGGGTAGCGCGTCCCAGCCCACACAGCTCCCGGAAGTCGTTGTAGCGGGCAAGACCATGGTCCCGGGCCCGGTGTATATCGATCGCCTTCAGATCAGCACCGTAAGGGTTCGCGTTCCGGAAGAGAAAGTGTTTGGCCTCGGGCGTCAGCTGGTCGTTTGCAGCATCGTGCGGCTGGCTGGTCATGCCCCGCGTCAGCAGCTCCCGGTTGTTGCGCTGCTCCAGCACGCCCGGACGCCGCAGCCAGTCCGAAAGGCGAACGGAATCGGACAGGAGCGATTGCTCCGTCCCGGATTCTTGGTACAGCCTGCAAACGGAACGGCTTACACTTGGTGGCAGATCTAATGGGGACACGCTTAGACGCAGGCTTACCCGAGCTGGCCCACAATCATGTTGTGAAAGTACCGAAAGGCAGCAGTACCGAACGCATTGCTTACGGTCGCATCCTCCAGGGGGTTGTAGTCCCGGACGAACCCGTCTGCATCGGTACTGTCCTGCAACAGGCCGTGCTGCAGCATGTTCACCCGTCCCAGATACATCGGCAGCCAATCGTTGAACACGATCGACTGGTATTTGGCGATGTTGATACGGCGTGCCTCCTGAAACAGGCGCTCCTCGTCCCACCAGGGATTGAGCCGGGCCAGCTCGCCCGCCAACCGGTTGTGCTCGAGCAGGTGCGCTATCTGCAGGATGGCCAGATGGGGGCTCTGGTTGGAGCGCAAGTCGCCGGTCAGATAGCACACGTCCGTCTCGTGCCGCATCTGGCAGAGGTGGCTGGCGTTCGGGTTGGGCGGTGGCCAGTCTTGACCGTGCCGATGCTCGACCAACATTCGCCCCGCACGATGTTCCCGCAGGCTGGCCGTCTGGTCGTGGCTGTTACCGTACACGATGGAAAGGTCCAGAAAGGCCGTTACGGAGGAAAGCTGCTCGGCGGTGCCGTAGTTTGTCACGCACGGATGCTCGAGGGAGGTTTTGGTGCGTAACATACTCATGCATTGGATGTCCTCGGGAGGTAGTACTGGGTCGTCCGGCGGTACTTCAAGCGGCATGCAGCGGGGCGGTAACAGGTCCGGTGGAATTCGTTTACCGCCAGGGCAACACTTTACTCCGAACACTGGATAGAATGGAATGATAATAATGGATGGAAATCAATTGTTAAACACATCTTAACAGCAAAACAATTTCTTTATCTTCAGTGGAATTTTGTGTTCGAGGTTTTACTTTATATATACATTCTATTTATTAGCAAAGATTGATGCTTTTTGAGATTTAGAGATTTGAGAAGGAAAAAGATGATTTTTTTTATTTGCTTATATTTCCCTTCCGTACAGCTCAATATCATGGACTGTTTTGTTGTCTACTTTACTGTTTACATTTTTTCGTAAATACTTTGTCCAAAAACAAGATTTTTATATTGATTGCTAAAACAGAATACAAGAACAGTTTATCAAAGAATTAAGCCCATTCAAAACATGTTGAAGCTTCCAAAAAAACAATCCATAGGAGAGGTAGGTAAAGGCGGACAAGTTACGGGAAATGGTAAAAATCTAGGGATATATAAGTGCAACGACCATGAAAAATTGCATACATTATCATACACTCATTTTTTATCAGAAAATGTGTTGAAACTTTTAAGTTTCCTTCGATTTTTGTGTTTTTTTCATGAATTAAAGACACGATTTTTTTCATACTGTTTTGAAATGTTCGGGTAAGACGGGAAGACCTGATGTGGGAAAAATGGACACCATGAAGGGTAAGATAGACACCTATAAAAAACGTTAGAAATTGAAGAGGTTTATAGTATTTTAACATATCCTATTGCTTTCCACATCCTGGTACGTACATAAACCAATTCTAGGCCAATTGCAACGACGGTTCATTCAGCCATGCATTTAGGAATTGTAAGCAGCGCTTCTAAAAGAACGTAGAATGCAGCATCTAAATCATTATTGAAATATCGCGCACTAACAACTGACATTGCACCAGCTTACAGAACAACAGTCTAGAGCTTCCTTTTAGGAAGTTACTCCGCGAAAAGTCCACGACCCCAGTTATTTTTTTTAAAGCCATTTTCCACCATGTTTCCACCATCAACATTTGATATTTGTAATACCATAGAATTTCTCATCTATTCCTGAACGATGTCGTATCAATGCATCATCTTTTTATTGCTTAAAGTTGTCCAAGTCGTGACAAGATATTGGATTTCGTGAAGCGCCTCATCAGCGTCGAGCGAGTAATAGCATAAGTAATAGCTACTATTTTGACCGGTGTTTCATTTCTCGCTTATTTCAATACTTTCTCTAGTTGCTTATTGGTTTATAGCTTCGGAATACCCTTATTTAAGGTATTTGAAGAAATCTATTTATCACCTAATTCTTATATTAGTAAAATAAATGAAAAAATCGGTGTCCATTATTCCCTACGACAGAGTGTCCGTCTTTCTCGCTTTGGTGTCAGGATGTTTAAACCACCAGAAAACAATATTTTTATTGCTTTCATTCTCATTCTTTCATCTGTTTTTGCAAGACAACTCATTCATGAAATAAAACTTCTGGAAATACAAACAATACAAGATGTAGAGCTTAAGATCCGCAGTAGTCAAATTAGATCCACAAGGGTGCACACGATTGAAAATTTATTTTTTTCGTGGATTTAAACAATTTTGCATAAATTATGCCAAAAATGTTCTCAAATGTGTTGTTTAACTCTAAGTTAGGATGCTGCATTGTTGATTTTTTCGGAAATTACCTTTTTCATGCATTTATGAGAAGTGTCCATCTTACCCACAGTGTCCGTCTTTACCTACCTTCCCCTACAATGATGTCAAATGATAAATAAATAATTACTCTGCTCTTCTTTGGCGCAACAATTGTTGGCCTGTCCGTATCGCACATAGGATTGGCTATCAGTGATTACCCATAGCTGGATAGTAGAACTAAGGGCTTAAGTCACGGGACCAGCTGAATAAATAGTTAGCACAGCAATACAGACCATACAAGAATACAAGAGTAGAGTAACACCTTTAGATGAACATCAGTTACAGATTCGAATAACTTATATTCTTCCATAAATAAGGCGTTATTAGATTGTTCAGAATAGTGATGAGCTTTCTGGAGCGCCAGAAAGACACCAGTTATTGTTAGTCCATTGCTGAATCATGCTAAACCCAAGCCATCCGGAGTCAGAGACGTCTGGGGTCGAAGTCAACCGGCGTCAGCCGGAATCAGTATCAAACTGGAATCGGAGTTGATCAGTGTTGAGCCAGCATTTCATTTCGTTCAGTTGTTTTTCCTCTTTTGCTTTGCGCGTGCATTTCGTATACAGGCCTTTGTAGCTTAGCGACGAAAACAATGCTTTGCTACAACATCATTTGGCCGTGGGGCCATGGGGATTCTCAACGCTCATTTTCTCAAGCACTCATGAGTGCTTTTGAGAAAACCTCGTTCTCAGCGTTTGTCGAATCGGAACAAAATCGGTTTTGAGAGTCTTTGAGAATCTTTGAGAAAGTTGACGATGCAGCGATCGGCTAACTGAAATATGGAGAATTGCGCTATTTGTTTATCGGAAATCACTTTGGAAAATGTATTCAATGTTTATAATTGAAAACGTTAAAAAAATATGCGATTAAAAACTGTTTTTCTATTTAAAGCTCTAAATAAAGCTTGAGTGTCTATATCAGTTTCTCAGAGTGAGAAAAACTGACGACGGCCACGGGCTTGAGTCTGAGAACAAGTTTTGAGTGCTTGAGAAACTGAAATGAGTGCTTGAGAACGTTTTCTCAGCTTGAGAAAGCCC
>SIXB01004299.1:0-17936 GCA_007018985.1 Anopheles bwambae
GATCGAACACTAACGGATCAGATCGAACGCGTTCGATGAATTCAGTTGTGTAGGTACGATTTACACACCAACAGAACACAGATCGAACACCAGTTCGAACGCGTTCGATGAATTCAGTCGTATAGATACGATTTCCACACCAACAGCACACGTATCGAACACTGCTGGACAAATTCGACGGCGTTCGTGGAATTGAGTTGTATGGGTACGATTTCAACACCAAGAGGGTACATTTTGATCTCTGACGACCCGTTCGCACGGTGCGAGAAAGAGCGAGAAAGCAATATGATTTTGCACGTTTTATTACCACATTTATGTGTGCCGTCGGACACTGAACGGAACGTTCGAACGCGTTCGGTGTAGTCAGTTTCTTCCAAAAGTCCTGGTCGTTCTTTTTGTTAAGAACCTCGTTCGTTCGTGCACTTTACCGAACTGTTCGAACGGTGCGATTCTCGTTCATTTTACACATGCCTAGTACAGATGATAGGTGAACGCACTTTTGAAGTCGTCCCAGAATGCACCTAGATTGGGTCAAAGGTCAGCAACGACAATAGAATGGTAGAAAAAAAGCTGATTTGCGCGCAAGGATGCTAATTGACTGTGGGGCGGGGGCTGCCAACCGGTCATTTTTCTTCTTCTTCCTTTGGCTCAACCAACCGTTGTAAGGTCAAGGCCTACCTGTAGCACTTGTAGGGTTAAAAAAGCTTTCAGTGACTTATGGATTACTCTCCTCATAGCAGGATAATAGTTAATCCTAACCCCGTATGGCGGCATGGTCCATTTAGGACTTGAACCCTTGACGGGCATGTTGTTAAGTTGTACGAGTTGACGACTGTACCACGACGCCGGTCATTTTACACCCTGGAAAATCAGTTCACCTCAAAGAACCTGTCGCGACGGGGTGAAGCAGGGACTATATAGCACCTATATAGTTCCGGTACTTACATACGCCTCTGAGACATGGACACTGTCCAAATCTGACGAAACCCTCTTATCCGCATTCGAGAGGAAGATGCTCAGAAGGATACTTGGCCTCGTATGTGTGGAAAGACAATGGAGGAGCCGCTATAATGACGAGCTATACGAGATGTACGGCGACCTCACTGTCGTGCAGCGTATCAATCTCGCCAGGCTCCGGTAGGCTGGCTATGTTGTACGTACAGAAACGGACGACCCAGCCCAAAAGTAAAGTATTTTTAGGCCGTCCACAAGGACAGGGGAGGCGTGCTAGGCCCAAACTGAGGTGGCAAAATGGCGTGAAGGCGTCCGCCATTAAGACCGGGATAACGGACTGGCAGACGAAGGCGCGAAACCGTGAGCCATTTCAGACACTCCTGAGGCAGGCCAAGACCGCAAAGCGGTTGTAGCGCCGGATGAGTAAGTTCCCGATGGCCATTGTTTGACACACTTTAAGTATATTAGCAAGTAATTTCCCATCACTTAAAATCAACGAAATTTGTCGGAAAGGTGCAAAAAAGAGTCTCAAAAGAGGATTCCTCAACAAGCGACGAACCCCGTTAGTTTCGCTATATAAAGAACTGCTCCTAGGACATCCTTAAAAAAGTACTAGGAAAACGCAGAAAATTGACATGTTATCCCCAGGCTGTATTATTTGGATTCTTGTCTATTCTAGTCGTATGGAACATGATCCGGCTGACCAGCACGTCTTTAATTACAATAATGTAAACAATAGACCGTTGCTAGGATAGTGACCACACAGCCTACCTGGTTTCGCGATAAAAGCCGTAAATTACCAAAACGATAGGAAAAAGTAGTATTAAGAGGTACAAACTTTAAACCAAATTGTCGCAAAAAGGCTTCAATTTTCGCAAAGAACAACAACAACATGCCCATCGTGGGTTCAAGTCTAGAATGAATCGTTCTACCATAAAAAGGACTGACTATCCGGATGCGTGATACTGAATAAATCTTGAAAGCCAAAGTAGAATAAAAAGAAGAAATGCATGCTGTGAAACGACTTTCAAATGCATCTGTGGAAATCTGCTTGAAGAAGAAAAGGCTACAGAATTTAACTCATACATTTTAGAGATGACTTTTCTCTCATCTACCTCCATTAAATGTCTCATCCTAATCGCCCGCATGAGCCAGCAATAGCGGACTGGTGAACTCCTTCTCCTCCTCACTCTCCTCTTGTGATTATCGTGGTTTTGTTTGGCCCTGATGCACCATTTGTCTGACACGGTGTGACAGGTTGTTATTACGCTTTATTACGCTCCGCTTTAATCGTTTGGCCGTCCATCCAAAATAATGAACCTGCCTACAAGCCGCGATTGCAGCAATTTCCCTGTACTCACACACATCCACAAAGTCGCTTAAGTAGCGCCACGTGCCTATGTCAGCTTCTCGAGATGCTTCTCACTCCCCGTGCGCAGATAACACAAAAAATACAAAAAATCGGTGTCGAAATCAAGCCGTGCAGGCGGAAGTGAATCAATACAGACACACACACACACAAACACATGAGTTTCCTCTTTTATAAACAAAGTGAAAACGGAAGTGGAAGCGCGGGGGGGTATGCTCCCACAGCCAGCAACCGGACGCGCCCCTGCCACGTGAACCTAATTTCAATCAATTAGTCTGTTTACATGACGTTTATCGGTGGTCGGATCGAACTGAATGCGCTCGGAAGGAGGGCGGTGGCCGCCGCATGCTGTGATGCTGGGAAGTGGCAGTTCCCAGTTTTACCAAGTGGCAGGCCCAAAGCGGATTTATGCTTTGCGTCTTACGCGGGCACATGCCTCTTGCCTTTTTGGTTGGATCAAGTTTCGTCCTGGCCAAACGGGCAGCACAGGACTCCCTTAGCATTTTTTAAAAGATGTTGCCATTTTTTCCACTACACTGCGGAGCAGGCGGTTCCGGTAACTGGCGTAACCGGAGACACGCTGGCTGTGTGCGCACCGTTGCGTGCGTGTCGCGTTGCGCTGCGCTGCGTCCCATTGTCGGTTAATTATGCGGATTATGGTGCGCTGATTTGGTGGCGCGTCCTTTTTTCCATACTTTTTTTTTTTCTTCCACTCCACTTTCGGTGCAAAAGGAGGGTGTGTGTGTGTGTGTGCTGGTGTTTAGATGTGTGCTGATTTTGCCTGTTTGTTTAATTTCATTCTTTTCACCCTTAAAGCGCCGTCAATTGGCCGGGTGGCGGTGGTCTCCTGGGGTTTTATTTTCTTCTCCACTTCCAAACGTATGTTTTTTGGTCGGAGTTGATTCTTTTTTTTTTGGTTTGTACGTTTTTTCTCACGCTTTTCGGTGATGAACGTTTGTCGTTTGCGTCCAAAAGTTGAACCCAAATGCATATTTTAGTTTGCAAAATGGTTCCGAAAAAAAACGGCTCCCTTTTGGTGGGATGTGGTAGAAGTATGGGCGGATGGCAGTATGTAACACGTTTAGAATATTAAGAGCGGTCTAATGGACCGTATTGTCCGCTCTTTAACACATACCCACGGCCCTGGCAATAACGGAATGAAATGCACACAATCATATTTATTTGAAAATGTTTTTCTCATTCATTTCTATCTGGAACTCAATACAACTAGAGAATTATACTTGTCTACTTATTTTTGCAACTGAAATCGTTCCAGACACATTTTAGTGAGTTAAGCAGCTACAAAATGAAATAAATTTTTTTTATTAGGGATAAGAAGGATAAGATAAATAAGAAGGACAAAGACAAACAAATATTCTAAAAAATAGACAAACGAGACTTGAGTTATTTACTTTTCTCAGCAATACACTTTTCAAATTAAACAGTACGGTGGATGAATTACTAAAGGCAAGTAAGGAGAGACTAGTTTTTACAAGATTTAATTATTTGATATTTTGAAGCTTCTGCATTCCGTTGTTACTAACAAAAAAGGAAATGTTTAATTCATTCACATTTTAATGATTTAACGCTTAATTTGAATGTAGCATCGCATCGCCTCCTGGGATGTCCTCCCATAGTAACGCGACACCTTTTTCTGATGTTTATGTATGTGTTTGCGGAAGTTTCATATTGAAAAAAAGGTGCACACACACATAGGAAAACAGACACACAAAAAGACACACTTCCGAAAAGACAAAAACCGTCTTCACATGAGAACGAGAGAGAGGAAGAGACACACATTTACAAGTTCGATCGAATCGAAATGGCTTTTCAAATTCAATAACAACCCTCCAAGAACGAGCAGCAGTCCTCCTTAATCTTGCGCTCAAGTGTAGTTTCACCATCTTTCCTTTTTCCTTTGTGTAAGAACAACAAAAAAAAAAGCGCAAAAGTAGATGAGAAAAGCGCTACTAAAAAGACAAAGACAACAACAACAACGAAAGTAAAGACGCTAAAGGAAGTATAAAGTGGGCAGGAAGGAAACGTTCAGCTCAATAGTGACTCGACTTTCGCCGGTGTTCTGGTGCTCTTTGTTGCCGGTTTGAAGCATTTTGTGGCCGCTTGCCAGCCCTGCTATCCCCTGAAAGTCATCCTACAGTTGTTGCCGCAAAGGGGACGAAGAGAGAGAGAGCAGAAGGAGAAAATATTGATCCCACCTCACCGGAAGGACCAAAACTTCGGGGTCGGAGGAAATGCTTTTGTCCCTCACGAGAGAGAGACGCACGGATGGGAAGGTGCGGAAGGGAATCAATCAGGAGCTTGTTAGTGCAAATTTAATGGAGAGTTTAGCCGGCGAAATCAACTGATAATGGAGGGGAAAGTGTAGCAAGATGTTGCGGTATAAATGAGATTATTTCAACACACAGCCCTCCAAGTGCCGTGGAATCTGTGCCCATTGAAGGGGGACATTGAGATGTACATAAACGACGTTCCCCGATTCGAATCGAATTCATTGCAACACAATCAAACGCCGGGAAAACAACAAATCAACAATCAATACACACACATACATCTAACAATCGAATTAATTACAAAAATTTGAAACACGAAAGAATTAATTACAAATGATTAAGTAATTCATTTTACATGTTGATAGTTGCTTTTTTGCTCCCAGGGAACACTTCAAATTGTCCAGATGTCCACAAGATATAATTAAAATCACAACCCTTCAACTTGCACAAACTATCAGCTATCCTTCATAAACAGCTCATTGTTGCGCCTTTACCATCGTCCCCCGTTTTGAGAACGGCGTGTAATACGATTTCCACCAAAGGAACGACTCTACCCACCAAATGTTGATATTTATCGACTTTTGGCACGGTTGAAGAATTGATTTTACATCCCTATCAACCTATGGCGAAGGTGACAACACAGCAGGTGTCTGTGTGTGTGTCCCAGGTGATGTAAGGTGACGGTGTTGGCAGCCACACCAGGGCAACACACTATGATCCTAGCAGCGATTTTGTAAAGCACCGCGGGAAAGCCAAAGCAATAAATGGCGGATAATACCGCGTAAAGAACATAACCCGACCGTGGAATTGATGGAAGGGGAGGGAGTAGTGGAAGGCTATCCTGTCGGTTACTTAGGTGACTGCCGTTCTGACTCCTTCTGGAACTGTGCCGAAAAGAGACTGCGCGTACGTACTCAGAACCAGACAGATGAGTTGATGAATGGATTGAAGGTGTGTTGCCATGGGATGTGCAAATTCTTTTCACATTTTCAACGTAATTTAGCCAGAAATAAAAGAAAGGATAGAATACAGTGGCTGCAATACTTCTAAGTGCATCCTCATTTCTTAGATAATTTTAAGTATCCGTCGTATAAAATGTTGGTGTTGTGGAAAATATTGCATTATTTTTCATAGATCAACTGAAGAATAAGTACCACAAAAATGTCTTTATAATTGACTTTTTGTTTGCTTTTGAAATAAGTTCAGATATCCATGCATTGGGGCAACTTGGAACTTTATTAATAGAATAGGCCTTGCTTTACTTTGGAGAACTTTATGCCTATGGAATGTCTAGGGTCTACATCAATTACACACAATTGTGTAATTTCTTCACTAAATCACTAAAGATTTGGAAATAAAATTTTAGCATTATATTCAAATGATATCAATATTTTTCTCACAAATGTGAGTGCACCTCCAGGAATATCTTACACTGCCCCGGGCAAGAATAAAGCCATCAGCGACAACGTTAAAACATTATTCGTTTGTTGCCGTTACGACACATTGATTGAAACATTGTTGGTGCCGTGACCAGGAGTAAGCTACGCAAGCACCTCACACACGAGCCATTCCTTCCCTTCCAGTTCTGAATCACTGTGGCTCGTGCGTTATCAACATCATCATCAAAGCGCGAAAGCATTAACCACTCTCACAGTCGCGATGTGTGCAATACAATACAATATGGCCTGTCTGCAATGAAGGCAACAACAACAACAAAAACCCCGAAAACCCTTTTTTTACGCTGGTTCACGAAATGCTTAATTACGCCTTCATTGATCGTATCGAAATTTAATAACAATATTTACATGTACAGCGTGTGCATCATCCCCGGCGCTTCCGGCGGTACCCATCTTTCGCTCCCGAGAGTCAATCCCCTCTTAATTCCACCCGAGTGGTTTGTGTGCGAGTGTGAGAGCGCGTCCTTTATTAACGTGATCCCAGTAATTTTTGGGCCTCACGCCTCGGAAAAAGTCAAAAAGGGTCGCTGAAAAACCTTCTGCTAACTTCATCCATCCACCCTATCCATCCAGACGATCCCGGTGTGGAAGTGTGGCAGGAACCTTTTGGTGCAATAAATCCAATCAATTTTTCCGCTTTATTCGGTGGCATTTTCCGCGCCGCCACCGAATCTTGTCTTGCGGAACGGCCACTTTTAGCTCGCGCTTGTGCGATGATTTCGGTGACGCACGTTGGACATTTTTATTTCGGGGTTTTTTAGCTCTCTTTTGCTCGAACGTGTGTTTTGTTGGTGTGTTTGAAGTTGAAGTGCTATCTAAATTGTCAAACTACGGTGCGGAGACTCTCGTTGTCCGGAGTAATGGGCACGGAAGCTTGAAACGTCCCGCCGAAAGGGATGATAGAATTGCATTAGTGTATGGCTTTTTTTTTTTTGTTCCACTTGAGCTAATGGCTCTCTATTTGGGAAGAAGAGGCAGTATGCTAAATTTACATTTTATACACCCAAAAAAACTGGAATAATGAATTGAAAAGTGTTTCAAAGAGTATAACTTTAAAAGCTGATATTTAAACAAACCTTTTTAATGCAATCAATACATTTAATTGCAATAATTAAACTCAATTAAACTCATGCCTACCGTCCGTCCGTTTGTGATGTTATCGAACTAAATTTTCCCGCCCAAACGCTCACGTGCCATTTAGGGCAAAATGTGATGCTTCAGCCCCCGGGAACCCATTGCCAACTGTGATTGCCCCCTTTGCTTTGACATCTCGCATTTAGAACGCATTCCAATCGCAGTCAACCGTTGGCTGATCGTTGCTACGGAGATAAGTGTTATGCAACTTTGTTGTTGTTGTAGTTGACATTGTGCCTGTGTATCCCTGCGCCAAGAGCAACAATTATCGTTTGGTGCGTTGACATTTCCCGGATATTACAATAGCACTGCAATCATCCCTTTAACCCAGTTGTCCTGTTGTACCATAAAAGGAGCGCGGAGAACGGTTTGCAACTGATTGGGAACAGGTTAAATCGCTCATTCTCATAACGTGTGCGCTGATTTAAATATCACATTTTTCATAGGGTAACATCGCATTATTGCATGTGATTCTGGAAGCGATAAGTGGTGAAGCGGAAGCCCAAAGAACAAAAGCGTCCGGTTGACACCGAGTTGGCGTGCGATGTCCCTGTTCTTTTGTGAGTTACTCGAGAAGAGCGGTATGCAGAAGCGCCCGGAAGAAGATGAGGGTCTATTTAACCTTCGAACAAAGGATGTCAACGGTAAGAGCGTGTGTACGTGTGTGTGTGTGTGTGTGTTTGTGTCTGTTTGCGTAATTTTATCGCTCTTTCAACACTTCAGAGCTGTCCGACTAATAATTGTACAGCATTAGTTGTGTGATCATTAGGCAAATCGGAAGATAGAACGTTATCATGTATACTTTGTCGAAGCGGTATTTGCTCCGAGATATAGAATACTTCCTGCAAAAGGTTTCACTTACAAGACACCCGGGCAGCAGAGTGACTTCTAATTGCAGCCGTCAAGTTCTTCACATCTGACCTTTTGCAGCGCTAATATCCTGCTCTTAGCTTTCTTCCAGATCTTTTCCCTCCAGCACGTGCCAACTAGGTCAGTGCCGTTCCATTCCAACAGTTCCTTCCCATAGCCTCCTCAGCATTCCGTTCCATACCATTCCACCGTTAGCATAGCAACGCGGTAATGAGATGATGCTGGTACGTACCCATATTTGCTTCCCAGACCCAATACAGCCTTCCGGGATGAGACTCCACTCCAACCAGATGTTCCCAGGACAGCTCGCCGTCAACCAGGCCGGTGTTGTCACTTTGGTGATGTTTGCAAATAACAACCAAAAGGTAGAACGTGCTTTCCCGGCAATGTAACCGTGAAGAAAGTGGGCAGAAAGGAGGGAAGGTTTGCTAATTAGTTACTTAAAGACTTTCTGACGCTATACGCGGCCAAGCGCGTCGGTGTACGTGCTGGGAACGGTGTTTTTGATGGGGACGTGATGGAGGGAGCTTTTTTATTTGCTGAAGTCGGTTCTGGTTAATATCGGTTTGATCGTATCTTCTCAGGCAAGTTCTCACGGTTTTGTAATTTCCTGCTCTTTTGTGATAAAAATAACGAAACTTCTTTACTTTAGGGTTATTTGGATGGATACATTTTTACGACAGGTTCATTCCTTGATTGAGATAGGTTCACAGGTACAATATTCTTGAATTGGAGAAACGTAGGGATGAGATCCAATATCGGAATAAGCTCAGGATGAACTCCCAGCCCATTATGAGTACAGTAACATTTTGAGAACCGATATGGTTATGGATTCAGGATTTGTTCCAAGACCGAGTCATATTCAGATCTAGTTCCATGACCGATATAGCTTCGAGATCAGTCCCTGAACCGGTGTAGGACAAACAACAAAGTCTAAGACCTTTAAGGTTTCAGGATCTGTATCAGGACTGAGATAATTTCAGGACTCGTTTCCGGACTGATATGGGTTCGGGATCTAAGACCTTAGTAAGTTTGGGATTAGTTCCAGAACTTTACAGAATGGGTTTAAATGTGTTCCAGTATGGGTACCAGTAATCAGCTGTTTTGTGAGGTTTCTCTAGGATTTAATGAAGATTCAAATGAAATCATTAAGATTTATCGTTTTATTTGAATATGGAAATTCAACACCCAATTCCGTGTTACCCCTAAAATCTGCCACTGCATTGTGCGAAGCTGCCAAGTTGTAACTTTGTTGTTAAGTTGAAGTTGTTTATTTCTTAAATTTAATCCGAAAACTTACGACATTTCTAATCGTTCAAAACAGAATTCGTACCCGTATCCTTCATCAGATTTGCATGCGCACGCCAATAATGTTCAATAAAATCGGTCCAACTTTTGCTGGCACGTCTGCTCATCCCTCGAAGCTCCGAGAGCCCCCTTTGAACTGGCGTCCAATCGGGATCCTCCAATCGAGTCTTCCGCAGAGTAATCCACACGTGCCGGTCCACCAGAGAGCCGGTGGTACGTAGTACTACGCTCATAAAGTTTAATAATGCGTTCAATCAGCAGATGATTTGTGGTGGAAGGTCCTAAATGAATTACGCCCCCGGCATCTCGTCCGTTGGCGCCGTCACAAGGCAATACCTAACACACGGTACGCACACTCAGCTTGTGGCAGGAGGCGAAGGCAGCAGAAAATAGCAAAACGAGCGTTCTATCACAAACGGCTGCAGCAGCGTACAGCATGCCATATCTTCATCAAATATAATTGGAACTAATGAGCGTGCACACACACACACACACACACACGCTCACCAAAGCATTTACTGAGTCTTGGAGACTCTTTGCGAACCGTTTTTCCTCCCAGCAGTAGAAAACCCCGGAAAGATTGCAACGGAGGATGGCCGTTGGAGGAGCGCGCGTGACAAACGCGCGTGTCCCTCTCGTATCCTTGCAAACTCTGCGCATGCCCCCGTTGAACCCGGCCTGAAGCGGGACAGTGGGTAGGTAGAGAGATTATCATCGCAAACCTTCTTTTTTTCCAACGGTTTCAATCATTTTCCGACATTTTCCACTATACACCGTGCGTTACATATATATCCACGGGGCGCAGGGGTGCTATGTACATCGAACGGGAAACGAGTACGCATAGCTCCGCCCAACACATTGAACTAGGGGAAAAAGGTGCATTTTCCTCACTGTAGCGCGAGCATCTCACTCGCACACCGGAAGAGGAAGCAGGATGATAAATTAATCGGAGATGATTTGATGTAATTGAGCCGCCTTTTTAGCTATTTGCGATTTGCAATTAAAGGCATTGGAATAATTGTCCATTCCATGGGATGTCTAACGAAGTGCTTCCGCTTCCGGGGTTTGTAGTTATTTCAACTTGTATAGCGGAAGATGACTGGAAAAGAGCTGTTTGTATGTTTAATTAGCAAGAACAAGCTGTATAACAATAATTTGTATTTAATTTATTTTATTGAAGTTTTTCTCCTCTTTGGTTTTTGCACACTTTTCGACTAGAAATTGGGGTTTACACTTAAAAGTTCACTTTCTCTTTTGTTTCTTTGGCATTTCTCATGTTGTGTGTCTGTCAATTAAACGTTTTCCGATAGTTTATTCTTTCTTTTACGATTGTTTGCCCTTTTTCTGTATTTGTATTGCCAATTGAAAGAATATCTAGCTTTTCTAAATAAATTAAACTCACTTTCTAGAACCGATTCGAACCTTCTTGAACAAAACGCATTTCACATTGCATTTAAAAACACACAACCGTCCATTGGTTTTTGTTTGCCCTTTTTGCACCTGTTTTTTTAAATCATTTTTTAGTCCTTACGTCAGATAACCCTGATCGTCCCCTACAATGTCCACATCACTGCAGTCAGAATCACTGTCATTCATGAGCTCATCGTCACTTAACGGTGGCGTACGATGGTGGTGGTGGTGGTGGTTGCCGCCAGCCGGAGGCTGCCCTCCGAGCTGTGTCAGATGATGTGCGGCCAATAGATGATGATGGCCACCTTGATGTTGCTGCTGCTGATGGTGAAGATGATGTGGATGATGGGGATGTGAATGATGGTTGGGATGGAAGGGATGATGAAGCGAACCATTTCCACCCGGTCCTAGGGCGGCTGCTGCTGCCGCAGCTGCTGCAGCCGCCGCCGCCGCTGCTGCTGACCGTTTCACTAAGCTAAAGGAGGAGTGCATCGAGCCGCTACTGGCGCCGGCTAAGGGCTTTAGCACACCACTCGCCGAGGACGAGGAGCCCGAGGAAGACGTGGAGCTTGGTGGTGGTTTGGCACCGCCGTGGGATAGACCGGTTGTGCCCTTGCCATTGCTGTAGGAGGTGAAGCTACTCCGCTCTGCCGGTGGTGGTCCCGACGACCCGGACGAGGAAGACGACGCGGTGGAAGTGGCCGAGCCGGACGAGGGCGCTGCCGGCGGTCCATGTAGCCGGCTTGAGGTGGAGGACAGGGAGGAGGAGGAAGAAGATGAAGTGGATGAGTTGGTGCTGCTTCCGCTTGCGGTCGCTCCAGTGCCGCTCGAACCGTTGTTATCTGTGTGATAGGGGTGGGGAGTTAATGATAATTAGCGACGTTGAGGAATTACAATCAAATTTGGTTGAAATCGAAAATGATTTTCAAGTGAATTCAAGTGAATTCAAGTGAACCTGTGGTTCTATGGAACTAATTATACAATCAATCAAGTTAGCGCCAGAAATCGATTAAGTCAACTAGCGCCAAAAAATATGCAATCTGCACAGCAAAATCATCTTGTTTGTCGTCTGAAGCAACGAATAGAGGTAACGGCCAAGGCGTACGGTGTATTTCCATAGTTACAAAAACATTTAATTTCGTCCATATGAATTTCACAAACTGCAAAGTTCAATTTCAAACGTGGCGAAAAGCATCTGACGGATAGAATCCGTAAGTAAAAATATTAAACTATTCTGGTGGAATTGACATAACAATTGACAGTTTTTTACTAACACACCTTGTGAAGAAAATGTGTAGTCCAACTTTAGAAAGTGGTTTTAGGAATTTCCGTGTATTACAAAATACAGGGGTTTCCAAGTCAGTTTCGAATGTTAACGTTGTTTTTCACCGCATGCAAGAAGTTAATCCACTTGAATCAGATATTTCATTTCCATCATCATATTTTTAATTTCTTCAGCATGATTTTCAACACGTCTCGATTTAGATCGAGTTTGACAGTTGTTTGTGATGTGTTGAAAATCATGTGTAAGAACTGAAATTCCATTATGAAGTAAATACGTCAATTGACAGCTGTTGAAAAACATCTTGGAGACGGTGAATAATTATGTGCACATTCGAATTTGACTTGCAAAATAGCAGTAAGCTGTAAGCAGAAATCTTAATTTTACAGGGTTTTCCAAGTCAGTTTCGAATGAAAACGTTGTTTTTCACCGCATGCAAAATGTTGATCTGCATCGATCTGACATTTAATTTCAATCATAATAATTTTTAATTTCTTCAGCATGATTTTCAACACGTCTCAAGCTGGATTGAGTTTGACAGTTCTTTGTGATGTGTTGAAAATCATATGTTGAAACTGAAATTTCATGATGAAACAAATAAACCATTCGACAGCTGTTGAAAAACATCTTGGATGAGCTGAATAACAATGTTTACATTCGAAACTGACTTGGAAAACCCTGTAATCGAACCCTCATTTACAATGGTCTTTTGCATGGTTTCATTATAAAACTAGTATAAAAATTAATTATACTATTATTCCAATATTAAAAGCACTAATTCAACACTTCAAGAGATGATTTGCAACAGCACAGTTGTCATATGTATATGACAGCTGTTGAAAAACATCTCGCAAGCGTTGAACAATGCTGTTTTTTATAGGAAATTGACCCGAAAAACAGTTTAGTTTGATAGAAAACTATGTCAATCTATTGAGAAAATTAATCTGCAAATTGTTTGGATCATAAAACGTAATATTTCAGCATGTTTCGAGAGAAAAAAAAACCCATAAAACCCCAAAACATAATCTTCACCTTTACGGTGCCTTCAATCAAAGCTTCTACAAAAGCGACTACCCTCCAAGAAGTCGACTTCACTGTGAAGCTTCCAATTCTAAGGGCGACGAGCATGTCAGGAATTTCCTTTCGATCCGCGCACTATATAGCGCTCATACACTTCTCCTTATTCTAGCGTGACCACTATATTGCATACCAGCGCATTGCTATATTCAGCGCAGCTTCGAAATAACACACCATTCATCCCCTTCCACACACACGCGCACAATAGCTCTCAACATGAAAGAGCCATACCGTCGTGGTGGAAAATGGTGGGGAACCCATTGTTCGTGACTTCAACTCGAGCCAAATTGAAGTACCCTCCAGTCTACGCTCTGCTCATATCCTCCACAAACGCTCCATTGTGACTTTGGGGGGGAGCAGAAGAACTGTCCGTCCAGTTTTCCACAAACTAAACGGCTCTGTCTTGCTGAAGGAATTTTCATCAACAACGGAATTCTATCCACTCTACGACTAAAAATGAAGATATAAGGGAAGAACGAAGATAGAGTGAGACAAGACGTCCCTATTCCTACTGGCGATCCTTAATTTGGACAAGATGGTTGCGTTTCTAGACACTTAAAACTTCTTAAAAGGTTTTTCAAAACCCTCTTCTGCTAGGAAAAATAACATCACATGCACACACAAACACACACGAACCTTTAAGAAAATCGAACCCTTAGCCAATAACCAATAGCCAACAGTCGCCATCATGAAAGGCATTCCTGACCAAGTCTCAATATGGCCGCTCTGTCGTCGCCTACTACGTCTTTTGAACAAGGAGACGACATCTGCCAAGACGGGTTTCTTGGCGGTAATTGAGTTAGATTGCCATGTACCCTTTTTTGCTGCACCCAGTAGGCTGAGTATCCTACTTCTTCTTCTTGAGCAAAGTGCGTTACCATGCGTCAACCCTCCTATCAAAGATTTCCATGCCTACTTTTATTAGACAAAGAAAGTTTTCACATTTTCCCAAAAAAAGAGAAATTGATTCAAGCTGTTTTTCTTGAACTTTCGATGCCGGGTCAAGCAGACCATTGTCCCAAATTACTCTGCCACACTTTTCAACCCATTTAACTTGATTAGAAGTTACACTCCGATGATGATGGGTGTTCTCGGTGTTGTCACTTACCGGCAGCGTTGACCTCACGTCGCCGTAGCTGCTTCTTGTGCTTCATGCGACGGTTCTGGAACCAGGTTTTCACTTGCGTCTCGCTTAGCCCCAGTGCCGAGGCCAGTTCGACACGTTCGGGTGTCGATAAGTAGCTATCATTACGATAAAAGAGAACAAAACACACAACAAAAATTAATATGAAATATGTTTCAAATCACCAACCACATGGACAAAGTTTGTCCGTTTATTTCATTATGTCCTCCGGCCTCCTTACCGTTGTGCTTCGAAACGCTTCTCCAGCCCCGTAAGCTGCGGATCGCTGAACACGGTGCGAGCTTTCCGGCGTCGGCAGTGGCGCAGCGCACTCATGCCCATTCCCAGTCCGAGGGCAATGTCGGGACAGCCGGCACCGGGAAAGAGTGGTGAGCTGGCAAATATTCCTGTTCCCAAAAACAAACACCCCAACAAACAACAGTGCACCGTTAGAGAGTGTCTCCATCATCGTCATGTCCGAACATATGTTACGGGTAGAACTTTTTGGAGGTTGATGAGTAAATTTAATTATTGGGAAAAACAAATCACTCTCTCGCACATACACACCTTGCGAAAGAAAGTACGGATCGACCGTTTTGTAGCCAGTGGCCGATGGGGCAAGATAGGCGCCGAGTGCCATCTGCAGATAGCCCGGGTCGCTGTACGGGTTGGTGGTGTACATGACGCCGGCCGACGGTCCGCTGGTGAACTGAACGGGACCGCCGGAACTGCTCACTGGTGGGGCTGGCGGTGCGGCAGGTGACGGTGGTGGTGGATGCTGAATTCTGGGTGGTGGTACGGTCCCAGGCGATGACTGCTGTGGGGTGCTTGGATCCAAGTTTAGTTTGCTGGCAAATCTGTGGAAAGGCAAAGAAGGGTTACACATTAGCTGGAGGAGAATTTAAAGGGAAATTAAATTCATACATATGCCTTTTCTTTTTGTATTTCTTTTTTGTTGTAAATAATCATTCATTTCAAAATCAAGCAATACCATCTAGCTGCCCATTAGTGGCATATCAAAGATATTAAAATTATAAAAAAAACATGTCAAATACTAGCATTCCCAAACAAAAATACGATACACTTACTGAAATATTTAAATGATAGCTTAACTATAACTCCATAAAACTTTATTATACACTAGCAATTCATTACATTCCTTTTGATTCTTTCTGTTGTTATCCATTCTTTCATTCAATTCTGATTTCATTCTTTTCCTAAAGTAATCGATCTTTGGCACAGCAACCGTTGTAGTTCAAGACCTGTCTAAAACCACTCTCTAGTAGGCTTGATTTTCTGTGACTTATTGATTAATCATAGCAGAATAAATCAGTCCCTTTACACGTATGGGGGGCACGGTCCATTCCAGGCTTGAACCCCCATGACGGGCACGATGTTGTTCGGTCGTTCGAGTTTACGACTGTACCACGAGACCGGTCAAAGTAATCTATTAATTTTGTAGATTATTATGGCTAGACGAGCTAGTTGGTTAAAACTTTATCCTAAAGGACAGTTCTTGCTCGGTAATCCTCACTTTTGGCAACCAAAATCATGAGATGAAACAACTTTCGGTCAACAGTAGTGCAATATGATGCAAAAGTTAAATATCTTTCTATTTTTTAAATTATAAGCTTTTTTGTACAACATGAACATGTATGTAATGTAATATGTAACTCATGAACCGAGACAAAAATAAGAAGTTTAAAAAAAAACAACAAATCAAAACGCAATTCGATAATACGCACTCGATCAAAAGCGGATTACCGAGCGTAAACTTTATTACAATGTTTCATACCTTTTCTAGATTTTAAATTTTCCAAAAAATATGTTCAGTATGGTGTAACATCATGTGTTTTACTGTTATCACTGCTTTCGTCTACTTTAGAATAATTAAAATATCTATTGTTTTGTCTATCTATCTGCTCTTGAGTTTTGTAATTAAAAATCCTATATTTCTTTACTAATATCTTATTTGTTTATCGTGTTTGTTTATATGTTTTTGGTTAGGAGAAGTCAAAATTATATTGAATGTGTTTTATTGTTGAAAATTCAATTCTCCAATTGAACTTATCTAGCCGAATTTACCAGATCAATTATTGAAGCTGTGCTGTGCACTTTAGAATGAAAGTCCTTATTGTTTTGCTCTCGTTGTATTTTCCTACAATACTGTTTTTATAACTTTGTCTATTATTTTTTCATATTTGTTCAATGACTAGCACAGTTTACCTTCAAACTTGGATTGTTTTTTTTTCACAGAATTGAGCTAACTTAGTTGTTGGGAAATGACAAAACATTGGTCTTGACTTTTGACTTGTTGTGTCATAAAACTGAGCGAAAATACCTTTTCTTCCCTTTATCAACTTTTTACAACACAACTCCCAGCAGGAACAAGTTTTCAAATGTTATCACTTTCTTATTTTGTAATTCTTAATCTATTCCTCACCTTTCCGAATGTAACACCGTCGCCTTGCGATACTGCTGCTCCTCACCGTTCCGAACCAATCCATTCCCATCCGGTCCGCCTGTTTTTCCACGCACTGCACCACCAACAACGTCACCGCTTGCTTTGATACTATTTCCACCACTCTGACTTTGATTTCCACCACGCTGCGCACTGTCCCCCACTTCACTAAACTCACTAGAGCTCTTGCTGCGCTCGTGACCGCTCGTAGCACCACTGGGCAGCACCACCTCGGCCAAAGTATCGTCCAGTTCCGATTCGTCACCGTCCGATTCGAGGGACCGTTGATCACCAGCACCGGGTGATGATGGAACCGTTCGCACCGAGCCTCCTCCCAAACGCTCCCGGGACGGACTGTTCGGATGTCCTACACTAGCAACACCACCACCACCACCACCGGCACCATCGTTCTGGAACAGTATGTCCTCGATCGAGAACGGTGTCTTGACGGCAATGGCCGTAGCGGAGGGCGATTTGCAGCGCGCACCGATTGCCGCCGGCAGTTGATCCTTCGTGCCGTAGCCGCCCGCACGTACCAGATGTGCCTGGACGGACGATGCCATGCCACGGTGGTCGGTTGTGCACATTTGAAGTGAGTGGAAATTCGGAAAATTGATGCTGCACAACTTCACACTTCAGCACTGTTTCCACCACTTACGAACCCACACACTGAACGAACAACCTTGTCAATCCGTCACCCCGTGCTGGATTGCTGTGCTTTGCGCGCTTTGCATCCTTTTGCTACCGTTGCACACCGACGACTGACGGTTGAATGAGGAGTCGTCGTTTGTCCTGGCAGTCCCTCCTCGCACACGGGCATGTACCGGAAGAACCCATTATATACAGCGCAACCGGGCGGAGGGAAGCGAATCCTTAGGCGAATCATCATCCCCTTCCCCAGAAGCTGTGATTGACGATCCTTAAATACGCTCTCTCACTCTCTCACTCAATCTCTTCTCCCTCTCTCTCTCGTTCTGACAGCTAGCTCTGAATAGGAGGAACCTTGGCTGCTTTGATGGGCGAAAAAGCGCCTTCCCTTCCATTTTACATGCTTTCGCTAATGAACCTCACTCAAATCTCTCCTCTTGCTTCGAACACAATTCCCCTTCTGGTTTTCCCTCCCTTGATCGCTTGACGAACAAATTGTCTCCTAAATTGTGGCAAAATTATGTTTTATCATTCCCGTTTACGGCGGCGTCA
>SIXB01004300.1:0-17936 GCA_007018985.1 Anopheles bwambae
GGGGGGGGGGGGGGGGGGGGGGGGGGGGTGAAGGGATGGTAAAGTGTGCTGCTTAAGCACGATTGTACGAACGGCAAGCTAGACGTGCAGGCCAGTTTGGTGCGGTGGCTGAAAATGGTTGCAAAAATGCAGAACACTGCTTTCATCTGATTCCGATTCCGTGGAGAAGGAAATGTTGATTAAGGAAAATTGCTTGCAGATAAAGCGATGGCGTGGAGTATGAAGCATGATAAATAACTGTCTAATGTTGCACCGTCATCGAGTTCGTGCAGTGTGCCCGTGTTTGGAAAATCCCGTTTCGAGCAATCTCAAAGATGGACGCTGTGTGCCATGGGCGCAATCTGCTGTGCACGACAACTGTGGTTTCAGCTGATCAGGTATTACCCAAAGACAGATTCAATCTCAATCATTTGGATAAGACAATTTCACCACTTTGTTTATGTGTTAGATCAATCAAAGAAGTAGTTGCAAATCGATTCAGATTGATTTCTACGTATAATGAAGAAGATGCGAAATAGGTGCATAACAGTGTTACTGTTCAGATTTTACAAACTAATAATATTTTAAATTTCAACATTGCTTTTTACAGTGCTGTATCTTAATGATAAGAGATCATTAAGATTATTGTCATAATTTTATGTTTTAACACGTTTCCGAGAATATTCAGAATCTGAATGCACCTGAACGATTCTGAATTGTTTCGATCGACTTTGGATAACTCTGAATAATTCCAGATAACTCCGAAAGACTCGAGACAACTCTGAACACCTGCAATTGAAAACATTTGAATTCAAAAGGCTCCGGGTGAAACGGCTTCATGGAAGATGCTAGAACTTTAATAATACTTATAAAATTAAACTTTATTGAATAACTTACCTTAAAAACTAACTTCTGCCACATAGCTAGTTTCAACTCAAAAAAGTTATTTGTTTTAAATCCAGCTCGTTAGCCCAGACGAATAGAATCTCGTACGGAGTCGTATGGGTTCTTCTAGGAAGTCCGGATAATTTCGAGGGAGTCCGGGGAGTGGAGTTTCATTCATATTGGTTCTGATTAGTACGGATTTGTTTGAAATTGCGTAGTCAAATCCGGGTTGAATTTAGAGTCTTTTTCTTCTTCCATTTGACGAGAGGGGATGTATCCTCCTATGTTGTTCATACACTTACTTGAAACAGCATATTCAGAAGCTTAGTCTCTCTTTTACAGACTTAGACTGTCTAGAGTCATATGTCTTGTAAATTATTTAGAATCGACTTCAGTTGCTTACTAATTGTTAATTTAGAGTCAACTTCAGTTCTTCAGAGCCGGAGACGACTCTGATTACACATCACTAGTTTGAACTTCAGAAACGAACATGTCAAATTCCTATCCGTATTGAATGGAATTAAAATTTAACAAGTTATATTGATACGTTTTCACCTTCTGTGGTAAAAACAGATAGCTGGAATCAATTAGCTGTGGTATGTAAGAAGAGATCAAGCTATTGGGGACACATAGTCAAATAGAGAGTTTCCGTCGCGTTAAGGAACCTACAGCAACTTCAAAAAGAAATTAAAACAGTAACAAACAAAAATGGAAAACATGTCCCTAGTATTAAAGGATTATATCGTGATTCAGTTTTTTTTGGAATTCTTACAAATACTCATATAAATATCAAGGATTCAGTTAACGAGCAAAACTTATCTAGAAAAGGAAAATATATTTAAAAAAAAATATAATGATTTTTAACCATTTGAAGCTATAGTTTAGCAGAAAGTTTTGGAATCAATTGAAAATTACAAAAAAGCAAATATGTTTGCAGTTTAGTACGAAATTCATAATTAGCTTTAGCAACATTTATCATATTTATCAGCAAACAACATCTCTTTGAAATGAATTTGTAAGTCAAAGATCACGTCACCATGAAAATAATGCCATTATATTTGTTCCATTGTCATATGTGACATGAAACCATACAAACTGACATCATTGCCCATATCCTCAAGCATTGAATGTTCTACAATTCCCTCATTCATCGATACACACCATTGTGCTATTGTTTTCATTCCCTATCAGTCTACACAGCATTAATTCAATTCTATGCTCAAATGTAAAAGCAACTAACGTCACTTGTGACAAACAGGGAGGTTTTGCAAACACACTCACTGCACGCATTTATTCATACAAGCACAAACACACACGCACCAGCAACGGATTGTCATCAACTCTAACCTGACCATTATCATTATTATCATTATCATCATAATGCCAAACCATTCAGCTCGATTTATTTCGATTCATCGTTCGATTGAAGAGCTTGAGCCGCCCTTTTATGGTTCGATTTGGTTGCACGATTTTCCGGTATTTCGCTCGCTCCCAGCCCTCCTCCCATCTAAACGCAATCACAGCCACCAAATGGACCACGGGCCAGCAGCACATTTGGCAATGTACGAAACTAAAACCGGAGCATCACCGAACAAACAATTCGCCACACTGCTGCACCGGACACGCTCGGCTACGGTTGTTGTTTGTGCTTTGTTTTGCTTAACCCAAACGTGCAACAGGACAACAATGACGATAGGGCGGCCCTGGTCCTGCAGCAACATATTTTATGCACCGGTGGCCAGCTTTACACAAGCTCCCGCAAAACCCCCCGGACGTGTCGCTGGTATTTATCGACAATCGTTCGGCTTAACTGTGTCGCCGTACAATGGATAAAACTGCCACACACCCTCACACACAGCTTTCCACAGCGCGCACACACACACACACCTTTTGGTGTTGATGATTTTTGCGGTTAGCCCCAAACGTAGCGTCCACGTCTGCCGTTGCACCGGGAAACACCCGATGCAAAGAGCAATCAGCTATTTAATTACGAGTTCGAAAATCCATTTCGGGTGAATCAGGCTCAATTGTACCAAACCGCGGACATGTTTATGAGTGCCAATTGGTGGAACAATATTTATGAATCGCTGTTGTTGCGCTTTCAGTTTACGTTTCCGTCCCTTCGAATGGTTCGTACTGGTAGCAGAGTTCCGCTTCATCTGGCGCACCGCGCTTTGGTTGCACCACTCAAACGCTTTGCCTGCCCGTGCCAAATGGCGATCCTTTAGCAACGTTTTATTAGTTTTGTTTTGGCGGTGCACGCTTCCGATCGGTTCCGAATGGAAACCGATTTGTTTTTGTTATTCTGTTTGAGCTGATTAACTCAACCCGCAACCCGGCAACACGTCATAATCCAATAAAGGGAAGAATTTAATTGCGTACACATCGTGTCACCCCGTGCAATCGTTTTGCAATTGAAATGCCCACAGCCCCATGGTTGCTGACCATGGCCTGACGTTTGCCACTATGAGCGAGCTGCGGTTTTCATCTGACTCTGACCAGCTATTAGCATGAGGTTTTCGATTTACTGAAAATACGCTCACAAACAACTAAATTGATTTGGTTGAAAATGTTGATCTTTATTCATTATGTACCATCAAATATCGGTTTTGCATTTCACTTCTGTTTGATTGCATTTTCTATTCATGCATAAAATCTCACCGTTCAAATATATCACAAAAATGAAAGGGATAACTGAAAAAAAATCGATGCTAGCTAATGGTATACCAAGCGTATGTAAACATAATCTCATTTAACATCTGTAAAAAAAAATAATTGGAAAACGATATGTCTGCATTATGCAGTTCACAACATAAATATATGCTCAACACAGATAAACTTTTCATTTCTCATTTAAAAAAACCGGCATTAAAAAAATCAAATTCTTGCAATTGATAGAACTTTCCTTACCATATAAAACAAGCAAAAATTAACTCCCATACTATACAGTCGCTAAAATGTATACTACCATCATACGTACGTAATTCATAGAAGCATTCGCACGCTACCTCGAGCGTGTAATGTGATGAATTACATCCATTACTGTCAACGTTGTATCTCCCTGCGGTCGTATGTAAGTATATGTGTGTACGTACACATTTTTCCATTCGCTGCGCTGCCCTAGTTGCCCGGGACATCGTCGGGAGAAGGAAGTGAAATATGCGATATTTATGGGCAATCCATGCTGGCAACTAGGCACTACTAATTGTCGGTGTTTCTTTCACCGCTTCTGATGAACACGTACACACACAAACTCACACCCACACAGGACATCATTTCGACTGCTGGTGAGTGCGGTAGCGAAAACCGTGAAATAAAATCAAAAAGAAATTTACCCACCAGTGAGTCCGGGGCCCTCGGAACCGTCGAACTGCCAGTCTCACTAAACCGACAGCTGCGATGAAGTTCGCAGCGCTGAAATAGACAAAAAAATAAACCAACTGCCGACTTGTCCGGGAAGACAATAGCGGTGTGGTCAGATTGTTTTTTCCCCCCCAAATGTTGGACGACCTCTGGGAGATAGCAAGGGCCTACCCGAGGGCCGTTTTGTTAGCCACAGCAGGACTACTCCAGTGCTAGCCACCGGGTGTGCGCTTGGACGGTGAAGAAAATGTTCCTAATTTATTTGGAAAGATCTATTATACCGAGCTCAATCGTCACCGCTCCCTCCACCTCAGCCGGAGCGATGGATCGCTGTTGGTCGAGTACGCAAGTAAGATGTCGTCCATCTAGTCCGTCCGGACACGGACTGGCAATGCTTCTTCACCGCTTACCACCGAAGCACCGGGCCTGTGCGACGTCGGCGTAGGGCAATCATGGACACCGACTGTGAATGATGGAAGATTTTAATGGTCCACAACGGCCCGCAGCAGTAATGCAGGCCATTCCGAATGGACGTTTCACGGCGTGGAAGCGGCTGAAAGATACAGTGGGAGAGTCGCATACATGCCGCGACCCGAGCGGCTGGCAGTCTAAAAATGCAATGACACAATAGAGCGACAGTGAACGAAACGTAAGCCTACAATCATGGTCATAGGGTGTTGTGTTCATCAAGCAGTGAAGTAGCACACTCCAGTCGGTCGGTGCCTGGGAAGAAACCAATGTAATCGACGCACAATGGGATATCCAGAGAAAATGGCGTTTTGCAACCGGTCGGAGTGAGCAAAGATGTGGTGAGGCGTGATATTAGCTCAGAATGCTTCATATGCCCTGTCGTATTCGTCAAAGCTCTATAAGTTTACACATTGGCGCTTTTTTCTCCGTTCCATGTATTGTATTGGAGTTGAACAGCCGAATACAAAAGACAGACGACAGTAATACAGCATAGAATAAAACCCCAATAGAATTGAGATGCAACGCTATAGAAACAACAAGCTGAAAAACAACTTATGCAAAACGATAGGAAGATATTATCAAGAATAGAGATTAAGATCAAATACGTTGGTTCATTAGATTTTACGCTCTTTTGCACTGCCTCACGCTGTAATCACCTATCGAAAATTCCTCGAAAAGGATTAAATGTACCAACTTAATAGAGGTATGCCTTTGGTATAGGTATGGTATAGATACCTCAATGGACTCTTTATCAAGGAAGTTAAAGCATACGTTTACTCAACTTCGACTTTTGTTATATTTGCAAGGATTCAACGAAAAATGTAATTAAGTGAAATTCAGCACTTTATAAAAATTCTTCATTACATTTAATAATAAGCTTCATGACTAAAATAGTAAAAATTCATTTATCACAACGATGTGACGAAATAAGCGCAAATATTGCGGGCAGTGAATTCGAATTAGTTGTGCAAAATGATAGGATAAACTACAGCATATCTACTTGACTAATTTGGACTGCATGACATGAAGTGCTCGAACTACACGAATGAGCTTTGTAATGAATTATGTAATGAATTATGTAATGAACTATGGGACAAACGAATTAACAGTTGCAAACAGACCGGCGATTATTAAGGTGCACGCTTCTCATCAAATTTATACTCAACTAATATCACAATCCTGCACTTTAGTGAATATATTTGTTACATTGAGATGATATATTTTATTCTGTAGAGTTTTGTAGTATCACAAACACTCCTTCTACTGCGTAACAATCGTGCAAAAACGATGGAACGTTATGGAAGCTTCATTCTACTGTACAAATAAAATATTTTAATTGTAGATATCATAGTTTGATCACGCTTGAGCACGCATAGTCTAATACTCAGTAATTTTAAGCATTCTTATTGATAAAATATTCATGGTTTAATGGTAGCATGTGTTAACTATAAACTAAACTTTGTTTATTTGTAGTAAATAAAGCTTTCCGTATTTTGTGTATTTTACTAAGAATCTGACTATTACCTCGTTTTAGCATCCCCTGTAAGGACTAAATGTGTTTTTTATAATCAAATTCATTACATTTATATTCAAAGAACTTTTATAATTTTATAAAGACTCTGGCTATCGGAATACAATAGTCGAATGCTTTACTTTTCAAAAGTTTAAATACTTTCTAAGTAATTTTTGACAATTGACTTACAATTCAGCTAAGCTATAAGTGTTTATTGAAATAAAATAGAAATTAAAATGTCATGATCTATTAAAGCAATATTTTTAGTTTTGAAGAAATGTATGAGAATTAAAAAAAAAGAATACGAATTAATCATTTGGCGACAATCCAAGTTTAGTTAGATTGTATTATTCTTTAATAGCTTTTAAAAATGAGTCGATCTACTACAGAAGTAATTATGGCTAGTATTATGGTCGCCATGATTCACTTTACTTGCATGTTTGAAAACACATATGTTTTTATTTAGTTTATTGAATTTTCTTTTTCTTGTTTCATTATAATACATACAAATTACATCAAAACTCATCCTTCAACAACAAGTGCATAAGTTTGCTCACCCTTCCCACACAAACTGTGCCGATTTATTCTTTCGTGGCGCATCACAAGCGGATAGTAGCAGGAACCAGCCATGGAACTAGCGCTCAACGTTGAACTCTTCTGAAGAGTCCATCCATTTCACTACACCCTTTACACCATTCCGCCCCATTCACACACACGCGCAGAAACACGACCGCTTGACAGGAGCAATTCTTTTCACCCCGTTCCACCAGTGCCCCTGCACTTCCGCATCCTCCCCGGCACCAACAAGAGAGGGTAAAAAAACCTATCTCCACCAAAGTCAGCTGACCCGTAACCATTGTCGTGTTTCACCATCGCAGTGTGTTTCCGAAGACATGTGAAACTATTTGTCCCACCGGCCGCCCAGCCCTAGCCCCCGCCGGTGCGCAACGTGATCCCACCGACGCCGCTGAAGGATGTTTCGGCATCGAGCGCTTCGGGGGCCCAGAACCACTGCGTACGCGGCGTACGCCATAAAACAACGCGCGGGGACAACAAGCGCTGAGCCGGGGCGGCCCACCCGCCGTTTTCGGCGCGTCGGTACGGTCGGACTTCGGGAACCTGCGGCGTGACAGTGAACGACGAACGACGAACACGACGCTCGAAGCCTTCCCTAATTGATTTCAATTGAGCTTAATTATTTAATAGGCCCACTGCGGGTATGTCAGCGACATTACGGTTGACAGTCGCGCATTGTTGTCGCTGCCCGCCATCGGAACGCATCGCGCTCAAATTCGGCATTCGGACACAGCGGGCCCTGGCGGTGCTCGACGCCTGTCGACAAACAACAAAAACCCTCGCTCGAGCCCTCCTCTTGCTTTGTGCGGCGGGGGCCGGAAAAGTACACGCTTCTTAGCAGCAAACAAAAAAAAACGGGAAGCGAAAGAAACGAAAATGAAGCTAAAACACGAGGGACCCACAAACGGTTCATCACGTCGCTAGGGCCGTGCTGCGATCGCAAGCGAACGGATTCGATCCGTACCGTCCGACGTTCGGCAGTTTCGACTGGATCGAGGCGTGGTTCGTCGAACGAAAAAAAAACTCTACATACACAACACATACACACAAACATGCCACTGAATGGGGTGAGATGAAACGGCAAGAAAATAAATCACCCTAGCGCTTCCCGACGGGTGGGGCAAAATGGCTACGGTTTTTGATGCAAGCAAACCCGGACAGCAGCGGGAACAGTGACTGAGTGACAGGTTGAAGCACCCGGGTCGGAGCGGCTGCAGCAGCAGCAAGGTGCAGCCAACATTGGAGAAGGGAAATGGAGGAATCACATAAACCACCCCACAACATGGCGACGGCAATGGGGCAGGCTGACCTCATGGCCTGTCGGGGTCGCTAAGATGGCCACCATTTGGCGCGCACGAGAGTAGTAGCCGGGAGATGGCCGCGTGTTGAACGATCGGGCGCGGCGCACAGCACCGGGCGGAGCACAGCATATCATTATGTGTCGTCCAGCCCGTTGGGTGGTGAAGGGGACAGCGCTAACCCGCTTTTTTATGATGATGGGCACATATATAATGATATATAAATGATGAAATATTATAATACCATTCCTCCATTGTGCTGCCGCGTTCGCGTCATGTGCGCGATTCGGCGTGACGCTTCTACTTTTTCCCGCCCCGCGTTTCGGTGGTCCTGTGGGATGGTGGGCCCGGTTTGTGGTGGGATATTTTCAAGCCGGCAAGAACGGCTCATAGCATCGTTTTAAGTATTCCGTTTCCCTTCCCGCCTTACCCGTGCGCACCAGCGACTCCCGCCACACTCACTTGCTTCGTTTGATGTTTTGATGGTTTTGGTTTTCTGTTTCCTTTAGCGTCATTTGGTCCGATTTCTGATGCCGATCTCGACGCTCGCCCCGGCCATCGCAGTTGATGGTGCGCTTTGCATACGCTTTTGTTCAGCATTTAGGTGGATTTATGTATTTTTAGCAGGAAATAAACGAACAACTCTCGACAAAAGGATGTGGCTGGGGATCTAAGTAGGATGGGTTTGGTAGGCGAAGGTGCTGGCGGATATGCTGGCAAACAATAACGATCTCCGCTGCTACCGCTCCTCTGCATTATGGTGAGAAAACAACATCCCCAACACCCGTCGTGCGCCGCTATCCGTCTTTGTGACGGTGCAGTTAACTCATGAGCGTTTGCTTTTTTTGTTGTTTGTTAATTCTTGATGTGTTTATCTGTGCCGCTCGCACTGTGCCGGTGTGTCCTTCGCTCACACGTTGCGCTGTTTGTCTGCAATCATCGTTTATGATTCTACGATCGACCAATGTCAAACGGGTTGGCATCACACGACGCGAGCGAATACAGCTTTTTACGGTTCTATTTCGCTTCACCGTGCACCATGAAATGAAGAAATAAAACCGCCCAACGGATGACAGGAGTGCCAGAAAGATGCGTCGGGAACGGCACTTGCGCTACCAGGAGCGTTGGAACCGCAAACACCCGTAGCTTGCCGGCTGCCAGGACTCGTTCGTATGCCACGTAACTAAGTAAGCGTTGGTCGTATTAAAACGAGGCAAGCGACGAGTTGATATGGCACAGGTATTTTTTTGTTTTGTTTATATGTTACTTACTCCTCGCCAAAACTCGTCCCGTTTCACACTTTCCACCCGTGGCTGTAGTGCTTTTTGCATAAATAAATTGCAGCATCTCGTTGCCGCCCCCAGTTGGGAGCAAAGAATATGTTTTAATTTACGCGCAATCGACAAGGTTTTGTGCGATCGTTAATTAAGTAGAAACATGGCTTCATTTATGGTACCACCGGCTGACATGATCCGTGCGGGATTAATTTATACGTCTTTTTGATGCTTTTTTTTTGGGGCATGCTAGCAGCGGATACCATGGATGACGATTTTTTTTTCTCAAGTAGGGCCAATTTTACAGCTGATATTAAAATCTTGGCATAACGGGTTTTTAACTACAAAAACATTACATATTACAAACATTTTTTAAGTATACATATAACACAAATTACACTTTTGTGGAGAAATAAACTTTAATTTTAATAGCGATGCAACACTTATTGTTTATAAGAAATATTTCAACTGGCTTTAATTCAGAGCAATTTAATCATATATTTATTAATTCAACAATTTACTGAAATATTTTTTAAAAAATGTATGAAAATGGCGTACCAAACAAAGCAAAGTAAAGTAGTGATGAAAATCATTAAAAATATTTAAAAAATAATGAGATTAATTAGCCTCAGTTATAGTTCAATATTGTGTGAAGAGATTAATGAGAAGCATCAACAGACAATTCCATGAATACAATTGGATTTGAAACCAATGGTTCATGGTACAATGATTCAATTATCCATGCTTTTAATTCTTAAATTATGGTCTACGTGGCACATCCAGCACGACGCACGGAAAATGAGTATATATTTGTTTATAGTTTGAAATGCAATGTAAGCGCATGGAAATCTTATTTTCTTTTAGATAATTACAATATTGTTTGTGTTACAACGTCAGCAATCTAGACTCTCTCGTTCGACTCCCAAAATACGAGTGACCTTGGAAACAATTGATAACATAAAGTTTACCGAGAATATCGGGGAAAAGGTGACTGCAATTTGAAAATGGTTTGCAAAGAAGAATGTTCTTTATTAAGGTTAGATTTCAGTTTTGATGCAACGAGCCAAATTACGCTAATAGGCTCAAAGTCGCCATAAAAATAATATAAAAGGAAGAAACAGTTAGATGTATGCCTTCGAGTGCCTAAAAATAGACTGCAAGATGTTTAAAAAAAGATTATTCTTTGACGTATTCATACAAAACAATCGATGCGTCATTTAAGATCCAAAAGGTTACTTGAGATATTATGATGATTACCATGTCTATGACTCGTGCATGTTAGTTGACGATGCGTCAAGGATCTTGAAGCGCCAAGGTTCAAAATATTTGTCTTTTATAAAATGTATTGTAGCCGTTTCTTACCGAACGAACTTACAAGTTCACATATCCGACGAATATTATTCATTTTCAAATCGTAGTGTTTACACACTCCGCAGGTGTAGACGTCGCACGAACTTTTAGCACGAACACAATGATGCCATGTTCCGAACATAATATTATAGCCAATTCAAACAAAATTTTAAACCCACGACTTTTTAAACTGGATTGAATTGCTATGGCATGTGCATGCGGGTTCGACCCAGTTTTACATAGAACTTAATGAAATATCGCAGCTCATCGAGATTTGCACTGAAGAAAAATAAGATTTGTAATACAATTTTACAATCTCTTTTATTTTCTTCATCGTCAGCAAAACACAAAAACGGAAAAGAACAATTAACGCATTTGCCTTTTTACAATTTCCTCATTACCCTCATTTTAATACAGCTTTAATATCCTTTCAGCAAAAAACCCCTTCAACATTCGACGGCCCTCAACAAACTCAATAAATTACAAACTCTTTTATCTTTACCTACACCACCGCATCATCCTACACCCTTCTGCAGCTTCTAAGCTTGATCCTAGGTAAACATCATGCAAGATACTTCAATAAAATACTTAGACTGTTTGCAGTCCTTTTTTTTGAAAACCCCATTTTTACCGATTTCGACCATCGCCATCAGCAGCCAACTAACTGATGTATACTGACCAAACCGTCTCACCCTACCGTGCCTGAAAACGTGACAAGCGTCGAGCAATTATAAACTTCGGCACCGTGCTCTTATTAGCTTGGTCAGCTTTGCGGTTTTGTTGGTTTGATTTTTGTACACTTTGGTTTTAATTACGCCTTCCCCGAAACGGTCCCCCGGAACCTTCGGGTTGTCTAAGAGCCGTGCAACGCACCGGACATATTTACTCTGCGTATCGGCTCAAAGCGTGAGCGTTAAACTGTCATCGGACCAGTAACCCAATAAGCATTACCCAGTTGAGGAAGGGAGCAAAAACACACTAATGTGCACAAACGCCTAGTCCCTTGTCCTTAAGGCGGCAAAAAATCATGCAAATTCTCATCCCATCCGCCTGTGCCAAACCCATCATTCTCAGGACACTCGTTAACTAAGGCTTTGGGCTGATGCGAAAAACAAACATAATCGCCCAACCCGGGGTCCCCGAAGGGTGCCATCACACGCATCAGATTTCCATAAGTGTAACAAAGTGTGGGAAGCGACACAAGAAAGAAATGATAAACTTTACTAAAATATGCAATACAGTATCCTTTGAAATTTGACCCACCAATACCAAGCGGGGTAGCTTGCCGAAGTGCCAAAAAAAAAAACAAGCAGAGCTCACGCCTTCTCAGGAGCTTCCGGAGTCGGTAAACGCATCGGTGCCGGCAAGTGACCGCATGAAAATTGAGTTCCTTACCCCCGTGCCCCAGTGCGTCTCACGCTGTCAATAAGCGACGTTTTGCACCGACAAAATCAATGGGTTACTACCACTGCCACCGACAAAAGGGATCGGCATGTTGTCCACTCTGATCACAGATACCGCTTGACATCATTTCGGACGTTCTTAGCTCGAGCGGTTATCGGTACGGCCTCCAGTTAACCCTTTTTTTTCTTAACAAAAAACGTCTCCCAAAAGGGGATTTGCCTTAGCGAGACACAAAGCGATGGAAACTCGCAAGGAAATTCCGAAGCACTAAACATATGGATAAACGCACACTTGAACACAAAACCAGTAGGCCAGAGATGATCTGCTTTCTGATTCCATCATATTGGAAAAACGTTGTTTGTTGAGGCTCCGATTGCTCTGTATACCGAATACTATCACATACACACACACACACACATAAGCGAATACGTTTACAAACTGCTGATAGTGCTGGTAGGATACACGTTATTCCACTTCCCCTCGGCTAGCCTCACCAAAAACGGTCGCTATTTTCAGATGTAGACCTATAATGAATGCTTGTACGGTCGATCATCATCATACTCCCCGTCGGTATCGATTCTTCATAACGAAACCGGATACAGTAGTGGCAACTGCTGGAAGCGATGCAGAAATGAACCGTCGTTTAAAAAACATTCCTTCATGCTTCTATTTCCCGTTTGTATCCAGCTATCCACACCACACCAGCATTTTGCTCCAAAAGGAACCGAATTTTTGCTGCAGCTTCAGCGCCAAGATATTCCTCAAAAGCATAAGGGAATCGCATTCGCAGGACAGAAAAGGGTAAGAACGATACAAACGAGCTGTGCAAAAGTATGCTAACGAAATGCAAATTCCAACAAACCTTTTGAACTATTATCCCCTCTCTTTTTGAGGTCGAACGGGCTTTTCCCTTATTCGGTCGAGGGAAAAAACAACACAAGACAAGCAGGGTGTAAATTTTCGAGATGGATGAGCGCCACACGCAAGGGCTGTGCTCGCTTACTCCGTGCTTTAGTGTGCCATTGCCGTGTGTGTCTAGTGGGCCGACACGCACTATATCGGTAGGATGAAGCTTTCCCACCTGGCAACAAACGCACTTTTAGTACGGGGTAGTGTTATAGTGCCGTCCCTCAGTATCACCAACGCATGCAGTACTTCAGCAGTAAGCGTGAAATACGGAACTGCAATGCTGCTGATTCCCTGCTGTTCCCAAGAACTTCCACCAATGTAAGCGTTGTATTCAGCCGAGTAGATACGGTTGCAACTCATGCGTTGGTGAAGGGTTGCCGGTTAAGTGCTACCAGTACCTGAGCACGAGCTTGATTTCTGCCAAGAGGGGTTCTGCTTTTAAGCTGTGCTGACTACAAGCACAAAAACAATACGCAAGGTATCCTTTGAGGGGTGATACATACAAACGAGCATATTTACTTATGCTTTACCAACTGGCACTGTGGGTGTAAATAATGTGAAAATATAAATACTTTTTGTAATTGTTTAAAGCAAATAGCTTTTTTTCTTCTAAAAAGAGTTGCATTTTGAACAGCAATCAACATATAATTAACTATAAACAATCTACCAACTAGCCTTAATTGCAATTCTAATGTCTATGGAAACCACTTACGCCAAAAAACTGTAAAAAAAACAGTTAATAGCACTTGTCCTGCACAAACCGAAAACTTTCTCAAATCACCGCAGCTCAGTTGCGCAAAAAAATCACGCCCCTTTTCCTTTATTAAGACAGATTGTAAAATAAGTCTGAATCGAATTAATAGACACAAATTGAACAGATTGTATCATCTCCATTGCTCCCGATCGGTCCGAGAAGGCTGGCTCTGTGTGTATGAGAGACTGCGGGAAAGAGACACACATATATATAGTAAGAGAGCACGCGCCCGAGCGCTAATGAAATTAATCAAAGCAATTAATTGAAAACACTAATAAGAAATTTTTGACCATCACTGTGCACCAAAGCCAGTGCCGCAAAACAGTGTCGTGGGTAACAAAGCAACAAAAGGGACGGAGAACTCCACTGTACGTATCCACCCGAACCCATTTTCCACAACACAGCGGTGCATCAAACTGGCTGGCTTCTAATGAAGTTTAACGCATCGGAAAGATAGGTGAGCGTCCGGTGTACCGGGTACGTACTTACGCACCACGCAACAGCAACCGTGAGGGAATATTAATTGCCTTTAAAGGATAAAAGAGGCTCCCAGGGCGGTGCTATTTATAGACCGATATCATGCATTCCCTCCGCCTGGTAAATAAGGTTAAATTGCACGGTGAAATGGCGATACTCCGGTACGAAACCGGTACCGTTTACGCACCACGATACGAAGTGCTGCGTAGGCGTATTGCCTGCTAGCAACACATGCAATTATCTGTCGAAAGCTCTAATTACTAACGCCGAAAATATCGCCCCGTTCGATGTTGGGAGTTAAAAAGATAAATGGTTTTGAAGCACAGCGCAAACAATGCATGTTTTATCCACGGAGCAAGCGTGCATTCGATGTGGCGTACAAACAGATTAATACGTCGGAGAATGGTTATAGATATAGGCTATTGTAAATATGTAACTGTTTCCAGGTAATTGGTTGCATTTGCCTCATGCAACGTTTGCAAGATACAATGATAATTATTCATTGAAAGACACTCCATTCTATTAGAACGTAATGCTACAGTCAAGAATTATCCATTACAGTAGCAATAAACGTCTGGGTTCAGAATCAATTCAACGACCGGTATGGTTCGGGACTAGTTTCAATACCGGAATAGAGTCAGTTTCAGTTCCAAAAACATGACTTGGTTCAAGAACAGTTATACGACCAAAATGAATCCACGAGTAGAACAGCACAAGAGTAGAACTAGATCAAAATCATGCCCAAGACTACTATAAATATATTCATCTTCAGGTTCAGCTATGTATTCTGGATCAGTTTTTTTAGTGTGCAAATTGGAATTATCGGACATCTCATACTCTTTGCTCCGGTCAAATTAACGGTGTGCGTTATTTTCGTATTTTTCACCCAACTCTCTTAACAAACTAACACCCAGAAAGCAAAACTAGAGGCGAACTATTTAACAAGTACGCTCTCCCAGAGCTGCAGAAAGATAATCGTGCGTAGAATTAAACCCACTGCACGGTCCTACCACCAGCATGGCACTGGAACGCAAACGATCTATGTTTCCCGTACAGAATCCACGTCCCCTTTATCCCTCTCACAGCAAACATTCTGCTCGCATTGGGCACGACGTTCATTCTCAACGATACCCGGGGCCCGTGTACCATTTTCCCATGCTGGTCCCGGTCATTGAGTCAGCAAATAATTTATGTCTTCTGCCCTTCGCTCACACTGCACGCAGCACGTCTTCTTGCACGACCAATTTGATACCGATCCCCGATGCTTTCGCGAACAGTTTAAGGATGCGGCACAGCATGCCGCACGCCTTCAGTGGCCCTGCATTGCCTCAACCAAACCCTCCCGTATCGTACTACACGCAGCAAATGAAAACACTTGCAAACGTTGATGGAACGAGCGCTTCCGACTAAAATATTGCCAAATCCCGAGCAACGCCCTCCCGTTGGAAAGTGCGGTACCATGGGACGGAGTAGCACAGCATGCAAATCTGCCGACGGTACAACGGGGACAGTTTGAAATATGAAGTGAATAAATCCACCACCACCACCACCATGAGCACCATCTCATGAGCAGGTCTAATCTTGCTACTTAGAGTTCCGAAGCATAATCATTCGAAGGCACTGATGTTCGACTTTTCCATTCACTGTGCATCACAGATCACGCAGCACGGTACGGAGAAAGCAGGGAGAGCGAGAGGGATAGCCGAACCATCATACTGGTATGCTGCCGTCTGCCAAATTCTCCCAACTGCCTTTGCTCGGTTCGCTGGAGATCGTTCTGAAGCGATAAAACACTTCTTCACCGTGAGCATCACCACCATGCCCCGGCCCCAGCGCTCGCCGTACCAGATCGATCAGATAACATTAGTTACACCGGGAGGGAAGGAGGGTGCAGGGTGTCTCAGCTATAGGGCTCCGAACATTGGGCTTGACCCCGGGAGTGCGTACGTGGAACGAGTGTAGCCCAAAGGTGGCATTATAAATGGTGTGAACCTTCAATAAATGATTAGCAAATTAACTGATTACCCGCCCCTGACAACCTCGGCCCGCCACACATAAGCTGCACCCAGTGAAGGCATGAAGAACGGAAGGACATTAGCAGGCCCGCTGGTATGGTGGCTCAGCATTTTTATTTTTCTTCACTTTCTCTCGCTTTCTCGCTCGTGGCGCTGCATTAACCTTTTGGTAAGGGTTCGGTTGTGCTAGTACGGGGGGCAAAAGTCGATCCATCGTAGGACACAAATACAAAAAAAAAATCCTTGCACGACATGAGTGAGTGGTTTAGCAGGAAAGAAAACGTGTTGCAAATCATGCCGGAAGTGGGAAAATCGTTATGCCGTATAGGCAACAAAGTGTTAACAATTCGATGGTTGGGCAAGGTTTGTTGCGTGTTTTGTTGATTAGATTTTAATATACTTAAGCTCACGAGCTGTTGAGTAAATGGCAAATCTATCACGCAAATAAATAATGACCTGAATTTAAGTAAATTTAAACGTTACGAGCTTCGCTAAAGCTGTTTAAACAAACAATGCAGATAATCGTCATTCCCGCATGGCTTTAAGTGCAATAAATATTAGCTGTAATAAATTAAAACACACCAAAATTCTTTGCCCAACATTTTCAATAGGTCAACTCTACCGTGAAGCTATAGAAATTAAAAATGATCCACCGTTGGTACAATGAAGCCCTGCCCCACCACAATATTTCCCCTAACTTTGCGCCATTTCATTATCTTCGCACACATGCACAATCTGCCAGAGCGCGCTCCTACCGGACAAAACCCGGAACGCTCCCCGCACACAGGTAAGCCGGCGTGCGCTGTCCTCGCTAGCCGGTAAATCTTCCAAAACTATTAATTATATTTTAATGATACCACACTTCCCGGTGCACGTTGGCTCGTTCCGGTAAAGATAAAGGGATAACTGAAGGTCGTTAACCGCCGCAGCGTGCTGCCAACACCGTCATCGCCATCCCGGAACCATCCGCATCCTTTCCCGGCAGCGTAACATTGCTGACAAAACCCGAATGACCGCACATACAAACTTACACACATACACACATACACACACAACTGCAATACACACAGACACGCGTTCTGTGTGATGTGCGCGTGTTTTAGATTAAATTTAAATCAAGCGATTAACGCATACACGCGGCGCACACTCATTCATTTACACAAGGAAAGCATCCTCGGGGTGAAATTGCTGCCCCCAATACCGCCCACACAGAACGGGTTTGGTTTTGGAAAGGTTTTACAGGCGAGAGTGAGAGACAGAGAGGGAGGGTGCAAGGGTGACAGAGCGTTGGAGCATTTCCGCGAGCAAATTCCGTCTGCTTGGTGGTCGTGGTGGCCGCCTTCCGCACGGCTCGTCCAGCGGTAATTTAATTGATGGCACATGAATGAATCATGGTGAGTATAATTTCATCACTCGTATCTTGGCCCATGCACACACACACACCCGCGGGTGAGCACGCGATGTCTGACGCCACGGACAGTTCCTGCCCACGTGTGTGTGTGTATGAATGTGCGAAAGGGAAAGAGAGGTTACGTACGACATCTGCTTTCCACATCCGGGTAGCACGGAGCGCGGAGAAAGGACGCTAGCATGCAAACGATGAAATTGCAAAGGAAGTATGGAGTGGGCTGAAAACAGACAATCCATAACCCATCGCTTCCGCTGAGA
>SIXB01004301.1:0-17932 GCA_007018985.1 Anopheles bwambae
ACTGGGCGAAGGATACGCCGCGCTACATGCACATGCTGCAGCACGTGACGCGCGCCAAGAACTACACCAAGCCGAACCAGTACGTCAAGTGCTTCCACAATCCGGAGCGCGTGCTGACGCTGCACAATCACTTCCCGATCGCCTGTCTCGGCGGTACCTGCCACTCCTACCCGGTGTCGACGGATGACGCCCAGCTGCAGCACTACCGGGCCGACTGTGTGCGTACGCTCAAGAAGAGCTGCGAGGAGTTCAAGGAGAACCAGGTCCGGGATACCACGATCTGGAAGTACAAGGACGAGCTGATACAGCGCACGCGCCGCACGCTCGATGTGCTCGGGTTCTTCAAGCCGTCCTCGGCGGGGGGCGGTGGCGGAGGTGGGTCGCTGTTGCGCGGTGGCAAGGACTCGCTCTACAAGCGGTGACTGTTGGCAAGGGTCCGCAGTCTGTTCAGTCTCTAGTAGCAGCGCGAACTGTGAGCTGTTGTGTGGCGCATACACACCACTGTTGCTACTACTTTCCTAGTGTCACTACTATTACAATTACTACTACTACTACTACTACTACTACTTCGACTACTACCAGTACGAACGTAAGGCTTTTAGGTTAATTAGGGACGAGATCGAGTTGGTGCGGAGAAGCAGGCGCAATTGTATAAAGTGAATACTCCATTCGAGGGAACGGTGGGTTCGTAGTGAGAGGGATAGTAACTATTGTAAGTGCTCTAGAAGAATCGTCGGGGCGTGTTCTGACAGTTCGAACCTGTTCAGAAACAAAACAGTAGCCAGAGACTGTTCGCAACGGGTTGAACCTATGAGGCCTTCCCGCTAAACCTGCCTGGCTCGGACTGTATGAGTGTATGTTTGTTGTGTGCGTTCGCGCGTGTGTGTGTGTATAACCTGTGTGATCACGTAGCTAAGTAGGTTTGTGATAGTCACACTGTCATCGTCTGTTCGATCTTCCGGGGAATGAACGAGCTTGTATGGTTGAGTATTGCGTGGTTGCGAACTGTACAAAGTAATATCAGTATGGATGAGTGTAGCACAGTACCAGAGGACTAAGAGTTAGCAAACGGGCTGGAGTCTCATTCCAGGTTCCTCATCACTAGAGGGAGGAGCTCTCCAAGTTCATTTCGATGCGGCTCCCTTAAAAAAAAACAAACCCAGATTATTCACAGTAGGCTGGTGCTAGTTGTGACAAGGAGATTTCCTTCTTACCCGTACTATGGCACCGTCGAAGCCTGCTTTGCTCTACCCAGTAGCTTCGTTAAACGCGCCCATTGCCGGTGATACGATTTGGGCAGGCGGCAGTAAAACCCTTCCACAGCATCACCCAGTTCACTGAATCGATTCACTCACCCGCACTAGAGCGCAGTGCACGTTAAAGCATACACACACAGGAGCGCACTTTCGCTCGCGCTTCGTTAACTCCTTTTGCCTCGTTGTTCTATTTATAAAGGCTACACATAAATAAATATACACATACGAAGTAAGTCAGTAAGTAAATAAGAACAAGGTACAGGGACGCAGGGGCACGTGGTTCAGCGTGGTCCCGATCACCCGAAACGGGATGAAAGGCAAAGTTGGGGATACCGGCTGCTGTCTACTACACCACGCCGGCTAGAGTAATACACGGTGTGTACGGTGGCGGTGCTGTTTTCCGGGTTTATTGGGGTGTGAATAAGCGCTACCGAACCGTTGAGATTGTTGTATAAAAAAACTGCATACTAGGTAATATGGTAAAAATGGGGTGAAAAAAAACCGCCCAATTGTGGATTCGAGGCGCAAAATGTGACAATGTTACGCACGCACATATTAGCTAGGAATTTTGTTAATTAGGTACTACTATTGATGCTATTGAAAAACAAACCAGCACACTAATGGCTCTGATCGAATACCTTTGTACATATGAAAGACTGAATTCGAGAGGTTAATCGGCACGCGGATAAATGGGTGCGAAACCAAGGAACGGGCAAATATCCCCCTGATTGTATGCAATCCGCAGCACATTAGGCTCCCAATACGGGGCAGTTCATTCTGATTTAGCGTGCTGTTAAATAATTGTTAATCCAGGAAAGTGGCAATGATTTCCGATAAAACAGCAAGGAAAGGAGAAGGCACACAGGCACAGGAGAAGGAAAAAGAAAAAAGACAGATACGTATTTAAAAAAAAAAAACGAATCACGTTCAAGCCACGCTGAGGGACGCTGTAGATGGAGTTTGTTATTTATTATGTGAATGTGGGAATGTACATTCCTCCAACTTAGCAGTTTATTTCTTTCGTTAAAGTACGTGTAGCTGTCTCATTTACTATCGTCGTGGTGGTGGTGTCGTTGGCATGTGTAATAGAAGATCAAGGATTAAGCCGATCTTCGCCCACACACCGATCCCGATCTAACATCACTAAATGGGCACTAAATGCGGCGTAACGTGAATCTCGTCGCTTCCGTTACCAGCCAGTCAGTCAGTCAGTCCTTACCAGTCCTTTCCTTTGTATTCTTTCATGATTTCCCCCACAATGAGCTGTGCATAGTTGGAAAGAGGGAAGGGGGAAATGCGGCAAAGGAATAAAGCAAACTTTCAAAAGATTTCCTACCTAGAGAAGATTGTTAAGCATTGTTTGCGGAGTGGTACCGCCCGAGCGCACACCGGTAGACCACCGGATTGGCGCCAGTAATGGGTGAGCTTATTGTTAGTGGAAGGTGTTACTAAACATACGGTTGAAGGGCGCATCGAATGCGACATATATAGTGTGACAACGCGTTGGGAAGAGAAGAGACAGAGACAGAGCAGCAGAAACTGTCCTACAGTTCCGACTGGAGTTCGTTGCGGGTCTAAAAGTCCCTCGCACGGAAGTACCGGGACAGGAGCATGATGGTAGCGGGGTATACCCGGGGTGTGAGGTACGTTTGTGAAGCATATCCTTAGGCGCGAAAGCAGTCATTTACTTGTAAAAGCTAACGTAAACAGTAATCTAGGCAATTGGGACCGAATCATCGCCGGAGTTGAGTGGCCGGCAAATCCACCAAGTGTATTGTGAGTGATCTGAATCAATAGAAGAAGAAGAAGAAGACGCGGGGGGAACAGATGGGCCGGGCATAGAACGGAATAAATTATGAAACGAAGAAATGTGTCGAAAACTTAACCGGTTTGTTTATGTGTTTTTGTGTTGCATGATCATGTGACAGATATCACCTCTTTTCCGAAAAGAAATCAAACAAACTAACAAACTTTGCCCTTGATCTTGTTTTAGTATTAACAACACCTGTTCGTTCCACTCGTTTCCGCCAGAGAGCGCTACCGTAAAGAGTAGACGAAATCGAACAAAAATCGTATCTGTTCGAAACGTGTTTTACTTATAATTCTAACGGCGTAGCAACATTTCGATCCTGGACCTTCTTTACCATTACATGTTTATGTATGTTTAGTCAATAAAAAAAAAACAATCAAACACACGAGCATTTCATGCTCGATCACATCCGAAGTTCCACTTCGAGCTTTACTTCACAGTTTGGTGTACACAACAGTTAAACTTTTTTTTAATAAAATTAACTTTTCTTTCTATACAACTATACTCTTTTTTGTTGTTGTTCATTTCATCTGTAAAACGTTCAGCACGTACAAAGAGCTGCGGGAGTGCAATTCTAACCTTCGTTTAGCGCCATCTATTGTTAAAATGTAAGCTCCTTGGAAGCGGTTTGAGAAAATATGGAAATAGCATTCATTCGACCCGAATGATCGACGTAACGGTGTTTCGGTAGGCAAATAAGCTTCTCCTTGTTGGGTTGTTTTTCACCGCTCCTCCTCCTCCCTTCCCGCTCAGTTTCAACCATCCACCAACCAAAGCGGCTAGTTTCTTTTATCACAGTCATTTCTAGGCTTCACTTCGCCCCCCCCCCCGCGGCTCAAAAGTCAAACGTTTCCGTGCTCGAGGTCGAGCAACGTTCCATCAGCATCAGCACCGCGGTGGCCGATCGATGCTTCCGGTGGCCACAGCTGCCGGATCCTCCCTGTCCCTGCTGCGGGCGCTCGTAGCCAGCAGGCGGTCCGGCACACACAAACCGGTTCTGGTGTTGCGGTCCATGCTGCCCATCAAACACAACCAGTGCGGCCATCTTCATCGGTATGTCGCGTTCCGCCCGATCCTGCTCGATGTTGGTGATGATCGTCGAGGGGGAGGAGGGCAACGAGGAAGGCACACGCAGCATACCAGTCCCGCAGCCGGCCGCTGCCCCCGGATGGCCCTGCTTCGATGGGTGGTGCACACTGTTGGGCAGGAAGCAGTGCCGATGGTTCCGATGGTCGGAGGTATCGGACGCGTCGGAGGGCCGGTGCCGAACGCTGCGGATACTGCGCCGGTCTGGTGCACCCCCGTTCGACAACTGCTATTTAAACTCGTACACCTTCGTGTTGGATGACATGCGTTCCTGTTTGGTGGTGGTGTGTGAGTGTGTGTGTGTGTGTGTGAAACAATGAGGGAGCAAAACAAATCACTTTAATCTTAATGGGTTCTTTTTTGTTATAGCGAAAATGTAAGGCTACTTACCCTTCGATTCATCATACGTTTGCTTCCGTTGTGCGAAAACTGTGCCATCGAGTTCCTGGAAGGAGCAAACCGGTTCATCGGGGAGTGTACCAAAAGGAAAGGACAAACATATTAAATTTTTTAATCGAAGCGGGTATCGTGTAGCTAGGGGCTGGACGGAATTCTATGAAATTTGAGGAACAATTTAACCCACTTTGGCAGCGTTTTGAACCCTGTTGACATTACACGGTGAGTAAAGGCTGAAAGCAAGTGCTCAAAACGGCAACCTTAGCAAGCGAGCTGCATACTTTCAGGCGCTCTAGTTCAGTGTGGCTGTAAAGTATGCAATCCGCACGTATGCGGCTTTATATGCTTATAAAGCTTTATATGCGGTTTGTTTCTTTTTTATGCAATGCTAACCAGCTTTCATTCCTTTCGTGCTTGAGTGCGTTTGGATGGAATAAATTTCTCCGAAAATATAGCACCCGTGTTATTGTGGGAATAAATTCAAGCTGGCCACGGTGTGTAGCAGCTTGGAGAGTTTCCCAGGAATATACTCCTTGAACAAGATAAATCGAAAATACACTTTCAAGAACAGGCTGGGCTCCAGTCAACCATTGTGGGAAGGACTCTCCTTCTAATGAAATACAATATGTTGCTCTATCTTTTTCCCAGAGGTAAGAACTTTTCACTGCCGAGAGCCGATCACACCGGATATATGCGATTACGCTGCTCTGATCCATTATTACTTCCTCAGGTAGGAAATTGAAAGCCAAACACTGGTTGGTGGACATAAAAAAGGATTAAATACATCCGAACGCCGTACCCAATCCTTCCCGTCTTCTCTTGGGATAATGAACCGGCCGTGAAAACGAACTCATTGTTCACCTGCTGAATGCAGCTGAGCGGTAAAAGGCGAAAACGGAACAACCCCTGGTATCCTTTACACCTGCAACGAAGGTACAGATTTTTTTTTTGCCGCTATCAAACGTTAATTATCCTTCGCCTTGAAGAAAAGGTGCTGCTTTCGCGCGCTTCCCATCCCGGGTCCGGGTACGAGTTCTGATCTTCATCCGGACCCTTGCAAATTGATGCTCACTAAATCATTTTATTCGCGTTTCGGTTACGCTCCATGCCGTGCGTTTACAATGTTTGCGTCGTCCCACCAGTCATTAAAACATCATTAGCCCGATATCCTTCCCCCGAGTAGTGGTCTTTTAAGGGGAGGGAGGGAGGGAGTGGGGGGCAAAACGATAGCGAGCGCTTCGCACGCTACGGAACAGGAAAGCGAAGAATTGGTCACGCGAAATTTGTAAACTAACAATGGTGAGTGAAAGCAGACGCTTCGGGATAGCTGGCCGGATGAACTAAACAGCAGCAAAGGAAGAACATTTGAAATTCATTTAATCCTCAACTTACCGCGAGTCGATTGCTGAATCATATTCGGGATGAGCGCCACATGGTAGCGAGTAGCAGAAGCGCGCTAGCTGTGAAATGAAATGAGAAACGATATAGTAGCGCCATCTAGCGGTGAATAGTTTAAGCCAGTGTATGACAGCTGTAGCACAGTTCGGACAGTTTTCTGAGCACTGTGGTATTAGCTAGGAGATTTTTTTTGATTTTGTGATAAAATTATTAACTAAACATTGAAACAGTTAATAAACGTTTTATATGCAACTAAATGTAATCATAATTAAAAGAGTAAGGTAAAATTGTCTAAAGCTACTACAGTCTATAACAAAATTATTGATTTTTTGTTTTACAGCCGTTGATAGTCGTTAGCAGCAATAAAACGATCGATACCTTGTCTCAAATCACTCTCTTTTGTCTTTTTTTGATAGAAACAGGTAATATTTATAGGGTTCTGCGAAGACACGATCGAAAAAGTGCCATTCTCTGTCGACGAGATGCCGAATTAGCTAAATCATATATCTTTCTAATAACGTATTAAACACAGTAATTTTTGTATGTCTGCTAAAAGCTACTATAAATAATTTTAAATAGTTAATCTCCCAGACATTGAACAGTAATAATACTATCATTATTACAACGGTTACAAAACTTACCTGTTGCTTAAACTGTGCCGTCGTCAGTGTGTACAATACCGGGTTGAGGGCGGAATTGATCGGCAGTACCAGCACCGCTAGCCACGCGTACAGGGACGGAGAAATTTCATACCCTAAAAAGGCAAAAAAAAGAAAGGAAACAGTGTACAGGATCACGTACGGAGCGAACGCAAAAGCGAGCGTGACTGAACGGTTCGCTTATTTGCATTTCTTATTTGATGTATCCGCACAGCTGGTACAGCAACACATTTCCAGTAGGAGAAAGCGATACGACGCGACTGTCAATGGTGTAAGGAAAAGTTTGCAGCTGATGGAGAAGGTTCCTAATGCAATAAATTCAATTCATATGGAACACCACCTCGCGATGAGTTTGCTCAACACTGCTCATCAACAATCGGTTTCGTGAACCGCAATGAATTTAATTAAATTCGAATAAAACCATACCAATGCTTACCGACTATCGTGAGCATGATAAATGGTTCCGTCAGTCTTTCCCAGTGGCGCCCTCAAATGTCACTCGTTTCTCACATGTTCCTGCTTTTTTCACACACACACACACACATCCTGCTGTGATCCTTTCAACTGTCACTCAAAACTTATCGATGGAACAGAACTGCGGTCTATTACTGTGAGACCGCCCGCGCACAGCAGCCGTCAAAAACCATGGTTTAGCTTATTGTAATGCAAGACGATGCTGTCATGCAAACCTCTCCAGGGACACTGTCTACCACTGGGTAGACGGTGGTGTGTTAAAAGCTCCGCAATAAACTTTTCCCTTCCCACGGAAACTATTCCCCCCGCTCAATGAAAGAGAGACAGAGAGAGTGCGACGAGATTAAGAAGTGTGAACAAGGATAAACGCGACACACTCGCATTGGCAACCATTGCGTTGCGTTCATCATTAATCATTCGAAATGTTGCCGAGCGACTGGCCGGTGTAGATAACTGGCGCAATTTCGGTGCGTAATTGTGATGAATGCTCGCGTGCGGAGCTGGCGGAGGGTTTGCTGCGAACAATTGTCTTCTTTATTGGGTGCTAATGTCTCATAATGTTGACTAGAATAAGGCAAATATGTGTCATAATTATGAAACCAAAGCTTTAATTTTATAGAATGCACTGTAATATCGCACGGAAATGAATTCATAAATAATACACAAAAAAACAAACAAACCCATAAAATACCATCAAAATGTGCACGGTGAACGGAAAATTCGCATTAAAAGGCAAAGCTCAAAAACACGTAAACTATCCGATCAAACGAGCTAATGTGTAGGTGGTCTTGTAGAGCAACTAAAAATAATAAAAAATGGGTCAAACTCTACCCAAAAAAAAAGAGACCGAGACCGTGAGTTTCCACTTTGGCGAACCGCCAAAAAATATGCCACCGGATACGTGACATATCTTGTTTTGCCTAACGAGATGCCGGTCACCCACTCCACACGGTAGCCATTGCCGGTTGAATGGAACAAGAAGGTTAAAATAGCTTTTAAAAAAGACCAAAAACACATACACACTGCCCAAACTCTCAAATAAGCATGAAAAACAACCAACAAACCGATCGGTGGTTGATGATCAAAGGGCAGAAAGTGAAGACCATCCGAAAGCCAGGACTGGGGGTAGGCGGCAAGCATCAAAAAGTCAACTACACACTCGACCGGCAGACCAAGCGAGTCCTGTGGGCCGGTCGAGTTTCGAGCAGCTCGAAGCAAAACCTCACATTACACGACACCAGGCGCCTCCATTCAACCTTTCCCATACACCTTCTACGGCGGGATAGGCGGGACGGCGGGCAGCTACGGCGGATTGATCGTGTCCGTGGCTGGTGGTGTAGGAAGAACAACAACAACAAAAATGTTCCAAAACGATGCCAAACGGGGTAAACGGGGGAAAAACCACAGAAGCCGTGGGCCTTGGGGCACAAACCCGTCGTAACACGATAATAGGAGTAATGCCATTTTATTTATGGTTCGGAGTTTCGTCGTCCCGGCTATCCATGACATGGCTTTGCGTGGCGACTGCCCGAAAGGAGGACACGTTTGATGAGCAAGTGAGAAGTGAAGAGAGGGAGTGTGTGTGTGTGTGAGAGAGAGAGAGGCTGTGAAAGGAAATGAATGTGTTAGAAAGACACGGAAGGAAGGAAGGATCTGTTCCAGCTTCCGGTTCCAGCCCATTTTCTCTAACGCTCGCTTCCTATCACTTCCAATCCCTCTCACTATCGTCCTATTTGAACAGTAACGTGCATGCAGAGGTAATGGGACCATCGTCACCGTTGGTGGTTATTTCCTTGTATCTTTTTTTTTTGTTGCTGCTCCACTGCTGGGAAATATTTCAAAATGCTTTATAGTAATAATGGTCTGATTTGTACTTTGCCACACGGTGAGGGGCGTGAAAGTGTAAGTGCAGCCAAAGCGTTACGATCGTAAGTATGACAAAATGTTTCATCCACATTCCACAAATGGCGTTTAATATGGGAAGTGGTTTGCCACCGTTGCGCCATTGAGCATGGATGGTGTGCACTTGTACTGCCAGTGTGCGTGTTACAAATGGAGTTGGGAATGGGTGGAATGGGATTGGTTGGCGTCTTAATTTTATTTCTAATTTTAATAAGGTATATAACAAATCAGTCGAAAAGCTCTCCGTGGGCTGAAACATAACAAGGCATCCATAACCGACGGAATCACAGTTGAATTGGAAAATAAATGGAGGTGCACTAGCCAGGTGAAGGTGGATGGAAAATTCTCAGGACCTTTTGCTACCAAGGGTCTGCGCTAGGGGGACGGACTTGCCTGTCTCCTATTCAACCTGCCGCTAGAGAGGGCCATCCGCGACTCGAGGATGGAGTCATCGGGAACCATCTTCTATAAGTTAACGCATATCCTGGCATACGCTTGATGATATAGACATCATTGGTCAGCCTACCAAGGGATCGAGCAGGCGGCAGAGAGCCTCGGACTTCAGATAAACCAAACTAAGGGTTACAGCATCAGCAGCCCTTCCCATCCAACTAATCCAAACCTACGCAGGGGTGACGTACAGATAGGGGAACGCACTTTTGAAGTCATCGCAGAATTTACGATTGTTATCACTCTTTTGTTTCATTGCGATAAGCGGCGTAGCACATGTCGTTCTCGTTTTCTCTTTCCTATCTTGTTCGTTCTCAAGAGAATCACTGAGCGTCAGATACAAAGCTGAGTGGTGAGCAAAACCGTCATACGAATTCATATGACGCGGCGCTTAAAGTGTTAAGCTCAGAATAAGAGTTCCCCGAAGTACGACTCGGGTAGTTGAGAAATCTTCAGAATTTTTTATGGAACGGCTATCGGTAAGAATTTAAAAAAATCAATCAATCATAGCTAAATGACAGCTGTAAATTGTCAAAATGAACAAAAATCATGTATGCGAATCGTCGTATCTCGTTGTAGCTCGAGGGTCGCCTGTAGATTAACAATGAATGGAGACGCATGGTTGTTGATGTCATCCTCCTCATTTGAATGAAATGGTGAAAATGCTAGCATATGCTAACATTGCAGCTCACATCGCAAACTGACTCGGTAAACCCTGTAACATATTGGGCAATGAACAGATTAAATGGAATAACACCGATTATAAACGACTGCAGAGTGGTTCTTACTATGATGTGTAATGGTTAAATTTAAACATTTCAACAAAAACCAACGATCTCATCAACCGAATTTCGGCTCCATTGAGCCGCGAACAAACCAAGGTCGGTCCCCAGTTCGCCACGGTGATGCACATTTGTAGCCATTTGAAATGCATTCTGTCCTACTGCCGCCGTGTTCCAGAAACCAAAGCTCATCCTCCAACGAACCACACCACACAGCGAGTACATGAGCAACAACCATTGCGATCGAAACGTTCGCCCTACTCCGGAATGGTGTTTGCCCGCCTGTTTCCCTGCCATTGTATCATTGTGACAGTGTGTGACCATCTTCAGCTTCAGCTGCATCTGTGTGCGACGGGATCGGTAGTGGTTTTTCCTCCGATTTCCCTCATACCAATCGCGTAACGACGAAATTCAATTAATTGTAACCTCATCAGTGAACCAGCGGTAGCGGCAACTCACCCAGCGGAAAGGTAGAGGCAGCACAAATGCTTTAATTATTTCGACGCAACGAATTGGAAAAGTGAACGCCCGTGTAAGCCCCCGATCGATCCGATAAATCAAACTACACACAGCTAGTTCGCCGCTAAACACGGCGCCTATCCACCGAAAAGCTTTTCCCTACCGTTTTAATGAGACTGTTTGCATATGGAAACTTCAGCACTGGAGCTTGAGTTTGTGTGTTGTAACAAATCAAAGCCTCGAGCAGGCCACCACTGGCACAAACAGGGCACGATTATTTGCGTCCCATGTGCGGAAAAGGTTGAGTGGCTGTTTCGAAACGTACGTTCAGCCCATCTTCTCGGTGACTTTCCGCGTGGAAATAAATTGGAATACCGTTCTTACTTCGATGCACAATCCAAACGATCCAAAACCACAACACCTCACACCAACAACAGTACGAGAGCGAGAGGAAATGTTTTTCTCGACAATCGAACAAAAAGCCGTGCCCCGGTGGCACGTTGTCCTTGTCATGGTAAATAAATTGAAAAACAGTCTGCGCCCTAGCTTGTTGTTAGCATTGGAAGTTCAATTAGCAGGCAGCGACCAGTGATTCAGTTTGATACAGGCTGGTCCAATGTCCGTTTCGTCTGGCTTGATGAAGATTAAATTGTTTCACGCCCAGCGCCACATTTCGAAATTTCAAAAAAAAAAACTGTATTTCTATCCCCCACCCCCTGACTTGACATCGTCTTGGCACCAGACAGCCGAATAAAGTTATCGAAGAAGGGAGCCTTGTGCGGTTTTTGTTTGCATTTTTTAATGTACACTTATTCTTCCAATCTACTTAAAGAAGCTTCTTTGGTGCTGTGTGTGTGTGTGTTTTCCGTAAAGCTGCTTTTTGCTAATGTGGGTGAGACGAAAATGAGATTTTCCATGAAAGAAATTAGCTTCAAGTTGCCTTCCAAGGGGCATCCTGCTTCGTTTAACTGTGGCTAATTCTTTCACCCAGCGCTTGACACGATTCTTCCATCGGCTTATTTCCAGCGGTCAGCCGTAGGCTAATTGCTTCCGGATGAGGGTGCGCTGTAGACGCAGTGGATAAGGCAGCAGGCCTCGGGAAAGCCAAATCTTGTCGATTGGAAAATTGAATTAAATTACAGGTGCTGTAAAGTGAAGTTGACCCGATTTAGGGCGAACGGCGAAAATAGCAACACCGAGACGAAAATGGTGGCTTTCGGTTTAACTGGTTTTTTTAAAAACTTAAAGCTACACTCTTAGCGCAACTAGTTGATGCATTCATCACCCTTTTCCAACCATTCGCTATAAAGGGCTTTGGTTACAAAAGAGCTTCAAAATAGCGACTAGGTACATTCTTTGATTACATCAACTCCAATTATCGTATGCATAAAGCAGCTCTCCCTTTGCGGCATCACGGCTACACTATCAACATATGCAAAGTGGTCTGCCCATGCTGGAGAGGTTATCTTTTCCCCCTAGAAACCAACAAATAACATTCACCCTCCCCACGCTACACCGAAGCAGCGTCCGGCTGTGAGTCACTTACCTGCTAGCGCAACTAATTTCACTACAATCACCGGCAACCAGCAGACACAATCCGTTGCAACGATGATGGCGAACCTGTAATGACAGGGGTAATAAAAGAGAACCAAGAAATGAAGAGTGTACTGGTTAGAGAGAGAGAGAGAGAGAGCAAAACTCCACAGGACGATGCTTTGCATACTCCGAACGTTGCGGAGTATCGCTAACACTGTCCACAGGTGATTGACCATCCACCGACTGTGGAGGTGCAGGGGCTCGGACCACCTACCTTCTCGCGACCACCTTCTCCCGGCAGTTCAGCGTGTTGCGCGTTTCGTTCCGGGAAACGCGAATGGCTTGCAGCATCCGCAGGTACGAGATGCCGATGAACAGCAGCGACACCGTGTTCACCAGGATGAACAGCCCGGCCGAATACTCCCAGCCCATCGCGTAAGGGTCGTGTATGTGCACCGAAAGGCACACCCCGTTGCTGCCGTAAAAGTGTGGCCCAAAGTACTCGGTCGCGGACAGTGGGGCGATGGCGGCGGCCGTCGCCACGCCCCACAGCACGGCCAGCCGCAGGATGACGCGCGTTTTGCTGCTGGACCGTTGGTAGAGCGGTCGCGTCACCGACACCAGCCGGTCCCAGGTGACGAGCGTTAGCAGCAGCGTGGACGACTGGCAGCTGAGCGTGCTGAGAAAGCCACTAAACGCACAGATCGAGCTCATGCGCCACTCTTCGTCGTGGGTAAGATATTCACCTCTAGGGGGGAGAAAAAACCATGCGAAAAACCACCGTTAGCCACCGCAATGGAGCACCAAAGTTTGGTGCTTACAGGGACCTACCTGAAGATAATGTCAGCGGTTGCTATGATGCCGAGGTACACGCCCATCAGCAGATCACTGGCCGCTAGATGACGCAGGTAGAGCGAATGTTCCGCGTGCGCCTGGCTGCTGCGCGACCCGACCACATAGCGCCCGAACAAGACTAGCAGATTGCCCACGATACCAATGGCCGCCATTATCCACACACTGTGGGGCGCGCGCGGGTGGTGGAGCAAAAATAAAACAAGCAAAAAACAAAACAAAAAATTGCACGTGATGCACAGTCCAGTCGAAAATGAGAGATGTGCAAAGAATGGAAAGAACGATATTAATATCTCGTTAAGAAAGCCACCGCAGCTCGCATTCGCGAACACATCACGCTTCGGGGTACGTGTCGGCGCACGAAAATGTACTGAACCGTGCCCCCCAATCAACTAGGCAACCTTAGCGCGAGAAGATAATTAAAATTTTAATTAAAGAACGTTCCACGTCTGAAAGCAATTTTCGTCCCACTCTATCCCCCACACTTCCCAAATGTTTGAGTAATTCGTATAAGATTCTAATAAGTACATTGCCAACAGCTTCTCTAGACGCGCTTCTTCATTCACACGCTTAACGCCAATTGGAAAACACTCATCGGTGTCGCGCAATGTGTCGCGACCGAATAGAGCTTTCGTGCGGCCGTTCGTACCTTGCACGCAGCACGGGATTATCGAGCAGATGCCGATTGCTGCTGATGCCGTCACCCTTTGGCTCGCAGACACGCACGTGCAGGGCCGCCTTGCAGTGATGGAACTCGGTGAAATGGCTGCCAAAAAGGGGGTTAGAAATGAGGGATGAGCATTTTAGCAGCACACGCGTGCACGTCCTCACACGTCCGCCCGTTCACGCCATACGTACATGTGGTGCAGGTTGGTAAGGTTATCCAGCACGCGCCGATCGATCCGGTCAAATTTGTTCCCCTGCAGGTTGCTGTGGTTTGCGCAAAAAAAGCAAAGCCGCAAGCAGACGGCAATGTGATAGCAGTGTGGCAGTGATAATGGAAACCTATTTCCTCTCTCTCTCTCTCCCCTTCTATCAACCATACTTACAGTGTTGCCAGCTTGGCTAGGCCGCTAAATGCATCCAGCTCGAAATGGGTTATTTTGTTGCTATTTAAAAATCTGTTCACAGGGAGCAGAGGAGGAAGCAAAGAGAACGATTGGTTAGCAAAAGTGTTGATGCCGTTTCCGGGCGCGCACAGTGGAACTATTACGTACAATCCTACTAAATTCATTAAGTTGCCGAACGTGTCGTTTCGGATCACTGTTAGCAGATTCTCCGACAGGTAGCTGAAACGAGCGGTAGGAAAACTTTGTATCCTTTTACAAACGGTACGTGGGCGCGCCCAATCCAAATGCTTACAGATGCTCCAGCGATGGCAGATCCAGCGCACACACCTCGATCGTTTCGATTTGATTCCGCGCGAGCGAAAGTGTTTGCAGCGTTACCAGCGCCGGTATCATGCCCGGGACGAGCTTCCGCAGTCGGTTGTTGTTTAAGTAGCTGCAGTGACACACACAGACATACAGCGAATGTGAAAGCACAAACTTTAGCATCTTAACTACTCGCAGCGATTAGAAGTGGGGCTTACGTACAGTATGCGAAGATTCGTCAGCGGCGCCAGCACATCCTCGGTGAGTGCATCAATCTGGTTGTCTTTCAAGTCACTGCGATGCGGGGGGGAAACGAGGTGGAAATAAATCAACAGTGACAGATCGCACCGGTGGCTCCTCATCCATCATGGTTTGTTTGGGGCGTATACTTACAGCTCCTCGAGAAACTCCAGATTGACAAAGTTCGTCCTTCCCAGCCGCTTAATTCGATTGCCGCTCAGTACACTGCAGGAGGGGGGGTAAGCAAAACAGTACCTCATCGATCATTGGAACGAATGGTTGTTGGGTTTTTTTGGAATTTATAGAAATCACTTACAGTATACGCAGCACCGTCCCGGGTGGGAAAAAATCGTCCGGCAGCGTCGTCAGCCCGTTCTGGTCCAAATGTCTTAGACGAGGGAAGGAAGTGTTTACAAAGAAAGCTCATTTCGTATTGTAATTTGGAGATTCTTCTTAAAAATGTGCATTTTTGCAAACGATTGCACACATTTAGGCGTTAAATACATTTTTAAAACACCTGAATGTATGCAATGCTTTTATACATTAGTATTACCCGTATAGTCAAATAAAAAAATGCCCAAATCTATTCAATCTGCGATATAACTGACTCCCATTTACAATTTGGTTTGATTATGCGCTCTTGAAGTTATTCTTAAAATTATGTATGCAATTGCAAGACGACACATTGAGGAAATTACATATGATGTCGTATCAAAAAACGCCAAAATCTCTGCAATCTACGATTCAATTGGTAACTACTAACTAGTGATGTGCTCTCTAGACCGCACTCACGACTACGATCTGACTCCGACAAAATGGGAACCAGTAGTTCCGCCCGGAATCAGATTAGTTTGAAGTCGTACGGAGTCGTCCGGAGTCGTCCAGAGTCGTCTGAAGTCGTTCGGAGTCGTCTGGAGTCGACCGGAGTCGTCTAGCTACAGTTGACTGCGACCGACTCCGATTCCGGTTGACTCCAGACGATTCAGATACTGGAGGACTCTGGACGACTCCGGTCAACTCCGAATCCAAACGACTTCGGGCGATTTCGGACGACTCCGAACGACTCTTTACGACTCCGGACGACTCCCACTACAGGCAACTCCGAATAGCTTCAGGCGGTTCCGGACGGCTCCAGTCAATTCCGAACGACTTCGTATAATGTTGGGTGGACCTACCTTCCGGAGTTGGTTCAGAAATTATCGGAGTCGACTCCAGATTTTTGACCACCTTAACCATCACGTAGCGCTGGATAAGTAACCATCACTACTACTAACAGCAATCATGTATCTTACACGTTAGCTTTTGTATTCAATGACTCACAAGGCAATATTCAAAAGACCAAAAACGACCTAAGCTGTGATGGTGCTTCCGCATTCCTCAGTACTGAGCGAACCACAAATTGCCACTGGAGAACATGTGTGCGGTTGCATCAACTAACCAAACGTCCAGAGTAAGTGCAGCTGATGTTACCTTTCCCCATTTACCAGCAATAAAAATTGCACCAACAAACTGCAACAATCCCCACTTCTCCATTCCACCCCGTGGCCGTCCTAAAGCATCCCATCGAGAAACAAATAACCGCACCGGCTGGAGTGGGTTGCAATCGAATCAACGGGCAGTAACGATCACTACGACCCCATTGCAAACAGTACCTTTGCAACGAGTAAACTGGTGAAGAAATATGGCACCAACACCCCCCGCCTTAGCCTTAGACCATCTGCATCACTGGCGGAGGGGCTGGTTTGGCTGGACAATAAAGTAGCACAATTTATTAGACACTTGCCACTGCGCCCGTGCGCAAGTCGGCTTTTTATTGTGCTGTTCAATAAGACACCCCAACTAATGGTGTGGAGCATTTGTGGTGAGCAAACGCGCGAAGGTAAAGATCGAGCGTATTAGCGCGCCGTAATGAGTGAAGCCAACGGTAATGGCAACAAATGGCAGCAGCGATAAAACGGTACTAGACAGCTTGAAGACTTCCTTCTTGCTTTCCTTATTTTTGCAAGAGAGCAAGGGAAACACGGAAACTATTACTAGCGCTTTAGGCGCTTAGTTTCTTCGTTTCCTTTTCCCCGAAAAACACATGTAAATGAAATGAACATACTGTCAGAAGTTCCAACCATTCCTACGAACGGTTCGAACGGTCGTTATCTTGCGCACTGCAGATAATTCGCTTAAGCTCTTGTGTGTTTTTTTTCTGGGTTTCGTAAGCTCTTTATTCTGGGTTTGATGGACACATCCAGACAAAAAAACCAACTCCACACTCTCAGACGGACATTATCAGCTTTTCTTGCTGCCAGTAACGCTACCCAGCTCTCCGGAGAACTTCACGCGCTCTACTTAGCCTCCCACTACCAGCTAATGGAACCTCGTTCCCTATCCTGGCGCCTTTTCATCCCGCCCCTACACACATACGGGCGTTCTATTTGTAGGCAGCAATCCTATCAATTAACCCCACCCCAACAAAACGTTCATAAACTCAGCGTGGCGGAGCCTCACACTTGACGACTCTGGGGCAAACTCTGCTCAACGTGTATGCACATTCGAGCCCCCCGGCACACTCATACTTACAGTGCGTCGATGCTGCTGGCCAGCTTGACCGGTTCGATACGCTCGATCGAGCAGTGCCGCAGGACTCTGTATCCGGTGTTGATGGGGTGGGGCATAGAAAAAAACGGAAGCAAACAGACAGCAGAAGTAAGTCAAACAGTGAAAACAATCAAGCACACTTAACGGGAAAAAGTAATTTATCTGACGGAAGCGGCGGAACGGAAGCAAACGAGCGCCCGCTCTGGGTTTGGTGCAGATTTAATTAAGCCCTTTCTCGTGCTGCTAACGATAATGAACGTGGAAAAGTGGATAGGGTGAAGGGGCTGGATACGTTCTATTTGTGTCCCTAGTGTCTCTCTGGGAAGCAACAAACAAACCAAAACAAAAATCGGAACGCTTAGTGACACGTCCAAGCGACAATAATTGTACGTGATGTAATTTTTAACGTAATTGTTAGCCGTCCGGGATGAGCTGCAGAGCTTCGGCAATAAGGGTCGAAATGCATCCATGTGTGCATTTCCGGCTTCCCTGATAATGTGGAAAGAAATGGATGAAATTGATTTCGGATTGACGGGCTTTGGCGGTGCCATTTCCCATATTTCCGCCACACTCGCACACACGCGCTTTGGGTCAGTGTTCAATTTGATTCCGGCACAAGCTGGACACAAGTGGAGCAATGTTACTACGGGTGACGCATGACACATATTAG
>SIXB01004302.1:0-17932 GCA_007018985.1 Anopheles bwambae
TTTCTGTAAGTAAAGGATACAAGTGTATCGAAATTAAATCAAGCCAAGAGAGCGCCAAGTGAGCACGGTCGCACAGAGTGCACTCTTAAATCGCTCGCCCGACGGACACTCGGATGTCTCTCGGATGATGCGGGTGCAGGATGATGATGCATCGAGAGGATGAGATCTCACCTCGAGCATCGACGGACTGACCACAAGGAGAGTGTGTTGTGTGCTGTGTGTGCTTATTCAACCGCCAACAAGCGAAAGTGAAGATCAACTGCTTTGTCAATTCTCTCCTGGCGTTAAATTGGCGCTCCGAATGGATCAAACCTCTGAGCTGAGAGCCGTAGTAAGAGCAGCTCACGGTTTCAGGCACGTTTTGGCGCGATTACGGCAGGTCAGGCAGTCCCAAGGGCCAACGGTTTCGGTTGCGCACTGTTTTGTACCATTTTTTTGCTTCACTCGTTTCGGGAAATGCCAGCTAAAAATGACTCAACGTGGTATGTAGTGTGTAGCCGCTAGCGAACGATGCATCTCGCCGTTCGCAGACACCGTTTTGTTTTTCGGTTTATTTATTTACTCAATCCACTTGTTTCCCCCTCGTCGCGCTCTCTGTCTCTCAAATGCGCACACGGCAATTTGTTCCGCACTTGTGTTCTTTTCTTGTAAGCACTGTAGGCAACCCTGCACCTAAATGATTTATGATCGGCTACAGGGACAGCGGTGGACGTTTTTGCTCCTTTGGTAGTTTTCATTTGCGTAAGGGTGGTAAAGTTTTGATGGGAATCAAAACCCGTTTTTTTTTGCTCCTCACGAACGTTTCGGAACCCTTTTGCGGTACCCTTTCGTTATTATGATGTGTAACCATCCGTTGATGAGGATGGAAGCAGTAGATTAAGGTGTTGATCCGCCGTGAAGGATGTGTGATGTGTGGGGTAGTAGAATAATGGGTTTTAAATACCACGCAGTTATTAGTTGATAGGAGTTTCGTTTTGCCAACAGTTTTAAATAGGTAGATGATGATATTTTGATCGTAGTCTCTTTCATTTGAGGAGAACATTTGTATGTACCTTAAGCAGTTATGGGTTTTTCTTTAAAAATACCATTTACTACACCATCTTAAGCTACAGTTTGAAATCAGGGAACCTCTGATTAGCGTTTAAAAGAAATAGCATAAATGCGGCTCCGTGGTAAAGTGGTTAACACGACTTAGTAACGTGCCGGTTGTGGGTTCAAGCCTCATATGGACCGTCCTCCCGTAGCAAGGACTTTATTATCCGGCTGCATAGTTTGATATCAAAAAAGGACTAAAGCCTTGTAAAGTCCGGCATGACCACGTAGGTCACTATGCTAAAAATAAGAATAAAAAATAGCTAAATTATTGAGTGGAATAATTTTATTTAAAAAAAATGTTTTCTTATCAAAGTTGTTCCTTATTTATAGAACTTAAATAAAGGTTCCGCTGTACAAGCTTTATCTTGGAGGACATTTAAATGATTAATATCAATAAAATAATAAAATAAATTTAATTAAATACCAATGTGTGGTTTCATTTTCAGCATTCGTTCTATATATAAGACTCTTGACGTGTGCCATATAGCCGACTATGCCAAACTTGTAGTGTGCATGTGAAGATGTTATGTGAAGATATTAATTGTTTGTTAAATATCGCTTTAAAGCCTCTCCTCATGATTTTTTTCTTTATAGTAATGATAACTGTTAGAAAAGTTTCCAAAACAAAACTAGACATACAAAATATAGCACTCACCTTTTTTACTTTTTCTATTTATAATCTACGTTATCACCTGTTCCTTAACATTCACCGCCTACCAAAACTATATTGAAAGTCGTTTTTTGCAATGGAAGAAGGTTGATAAAAACGGTGAATTTATGAATCGTGTGAAATGCTATTTCACATGTATGTATATTTTTGTCATATTTTTTTTATAATAATTACATGACGTATTACAAAATATAAACCAATTTAGGCGTACCATAACTATAAAGACACATAGAAAAATAAGTTTTTCGTACTAAATAATGCATTTAAAAATCATCCAAAAATATGAATAAAATATTCTAGTAAGATTTCAAAGAAGAACATTTTTTTAATGAATTTTAAAAAGTGTTTTATAGCAGATAGCAGAGATGTTTCTGTTTGTTTATCCGGCGCTACAACCGCTTTGCGGTCTTGGCCTGCCTCAGGAGTGTCCGAAACCGCTCACGGTCTCGCGCCTTCGTCTGCCAGTCCGTTCCGTTCCGTCCGTCCAGATAGCAGAGATATAGTGTTTTAAAAGGTGTTATGAGTTTTATAAGAATAAATGTCAAACTGTTCTTGTTTACATCAAAATTATTGTAAAAAAATATTAATAGATAATGATTGTTTTGAAAATATAAACCAAAGAAAAATGATTTAAAAAAATGCCATGAGAGCTATTATCAATTTAGTGAATAATAGTCAAAACAGATCCGATTAAACACAAATGACACAAAAAACCCAATAACATTTTTTTAGCAGAACCTGAATGTTTGCTATTGTTACATACATAGTTAAGAATTGTTACTTGTTGTTAGAATGCTATTGTTACATACATAGTTACAGGGTTTCACACTTTATCTCAAGACCGCGGGACCCCTTCCCGAATCTGTCTTAGCCAAAGCCAAGACTGCGGTATGATGCTTGAAAACGTTGATGATACCTGAATTCATCGGATGCAATGCTGAATCTGCGGCACATTTCTCGAAACACACTGGTCCGCGCCGAGGACATGCGGTCGAATATTTTTTTACACAGATAACCTTTGTGTACATCAGTGTACTGAAAACAGTGAATTATTTTTTCGTGTTTTTAACAGAAAAGATTATTTAAATAGTTCAAACTACTTTCTTAACACTTGTAAATATTTTATTTAAACAAATATGCATTCACTCATTTTATTAAATTTTCTTTTTTTGGTAAAAAAACGAAAAGGATAATTGAGTGTTTCTAATAGACTGATGTAAACAAAGGTTATCTGTGTAAAAAAATATTCGACCGCATGTCCTCGGCGCGGACCAGTGTGTTTCGAGAAATGTGCCGCAGATTCAGCATTGCATCCGATGAATTCAGGTATCATCAACGTTTTCAAGCATCATACCGCAGTCTTGGCTTTGACTAAGACAGATTCGGGAAGGGGTCCCGCGGTCTTGAGATAAAGTGTGAAACCCTGTAAGAGACCGCTACAAATGGGCGCTGCAAAAGCGACTGTCCATATAGTTATGATAAGCGGTGTACTTGCCTCAGACTATCCTTGCTAACTATAAACTATTTATTTAAGAAAGTTCTTATACAATGTTTAAGACTTAAAATTTATAATCATATTTCCATTGTATTGTAATAAAAAATATAAGTGAAGATTAATGTACGATTGGCTGATTAGACTCATGATTATTAGGAATATGTACATACATTATATGTTTTATCTGAATTTAGTAAAAAACTAGAGTAGCTATAAGCTTCATTAGCTGGACAAGATTGACTTTGAAGATCAAAAACACCAACTAAGCGAAAAAAACCAACCCCCAAGATTCGATAATACTCCACAAAGATGCAAAACTTTTAAAACACATTCTAGCTGCCCACTAGGTTAAGGCAGCAAAGTAAAAAAAATGCCAGAAGCTTGGCTGCTTTTAATCTTCAAAGTGAACCACAAAGCACAGCACCACACACCGAGCGGGGTTGATTGTTTGCTTGTGCAAATGTCTGGTTATAACTAAAACAATTCCACGCAGTAAAAGCCTACGATACAAACACACACACACACGCACATACACTCTTGCTACACACTCCTGTAGCGTACTAATAATAAAGATGGAGCAAAACTTGTTCACCTCGCTGGATGGGATGGAGGCTGGGCTGGGAGGGTAAAATAAATCTGCAACGCTTTCTCGCTGTACTCTTGCCTCCTCTCTAAACCCTTTCCTCCCCCCCCCCCCCCCCCCCCCTGGGTTACTTGCATCCAGCGTGCGCTGTAATAGGTAGGGTAGCAGCCGTAGGAAGCGGCGGCTAGCTAGCTAATTTATACATCCCTTTCCGACAATGAACGGCAATAAAGGTTGCGTTTCGTTCCAGCCGAACGTCGTCGGCCGACGGGACGCGTTGCGAGGGCAGCGAGCAGTACACAAAAAGATGAAGACATTCCACAACGGTACGGTGACGCGGAACGAGCCCGGCCGGTCCAATGTGAATGGTCAGCTTTGAACTGAGTTTTCTTTCTTCATTTGTTTTTGTGAGCGGTGGTATTTTTTTTTTCTTTCTCCCTTCTCGCTACTGTAGTAGCATGCACGGTTGCGCTGTGTAAACTGGTGTGTCTTGCCGGTGGCCCCGAGACAGGAGTAATAACTTCGTGCAGCGGCGAACGCGGCCATCGAGCACGAGGAAGTGTAATAAAATTGCTTTTCACACGCTCAATGTGTCACTTTTCGCACGGGCACTCCCCTGGGGGGGTTAAGGTCAGATGGTGGAAAATTCCTGGAAAGAAAGCAAAACCAAATAAAAGGATTGGCGCAGATATGCAGACTGCCCATGGATCATGGTTGTTTTACATGGAGAAGAAAGATCGTATAATAAATCAATCGAGGTTGATGTTATTAGATTTTATTTAAATAATTCACAGATAATCGTATTGCGATCATACGAATGTTTACATTTCGATCTGGCGCTACGGAACGCGCTGCCAAATGAAAAACCACCTCCCCGCCGATGAAGCTTCTTAATTACATTATCCATCTTTCTGTACGATCGCGATCGTGCCGCTAATTAAAATAACGTTGTGACATAAAGTTTATTTAGTGATTAATACAGGCGCTGCGTACGTAGATGTGTGTGTGTGTGTGTTTGGCCACCCTGAATCATGAAAATAACTCCCTACAATCGAACGCCAACGATCCAGTGGCATGTGGTGTGTGCGAGTGTGAACGGGAACCTTCCACCGCAAGTAACGATCGGCCCCCGTTGCAAGGTGATGAAAGGCGTATTCACCCCATTTTCACATCGCCAGTTGGAGGCGATAGGTATGGGCCATGTTTTTTTCTTCTCCATCGAACAGCTTTCCACTTCAACTTCACCTACATTGAAGCGTTGGCTGCTGTAACATATTCCGTCTGTGCGGGGCGAGCCGAAACCAAGCGCACAGTGGCGCAGTGCAAGCACGGCGGGAATTTTGACGATCGAACCAGACAGACTGGTGGTAGCAGATGGTGTTTTACGCCGAGCATTACCCCTCAGGCTTGAAACAGATTTAAGGTCATTTATCTTTGCCTTTGAAAACCATGCAAAGGGAAAAGGATAACAACAGGTTTTTAGTGTAACTAAACTGGGCCGAAAAAGTGTTATTTTATGAGCGCTTAAACAGGATCGAATCTTCAAAGCGATGAGCATTTGTGGTAAAAGGTAAACAGACGAAACGATGTTGGAGATTTGTTCCTCCTTTTGGCCGTACGATCACTATCGATCTTGATTTTCCCACCACGTTGAATGATGAAGCTGATTGCATAAAAGTTGTCCCCGCCCTCCAACCATACAATTTAAGCCAGATGAAGCAAGCTGTCCGGTTGGTTCGAGTGACATTTAGTGAGCGCTGTGCACTTCACCTCGATAGATCATTTGCAGCTTGCAGTGGTGATCGTACGGGCACACACAAAAAAAGGGGTTGAGAAACATGTACAGCGGGTGGTTTGTGCTGCAAAATAAACAAAACCAACTGTTTGCCGTGCTTGGTCGTTTTGGCTCCTTGGAATGGGGCATTTCCTGCCCTCGAGCCGTGAGTCGAATCGGTCGGGCTGCCAAACGGTCAACGGCTGTTCATGGCTTTTAAGTATAGCAGCAACAACAACCCTCAACTGGGCGGTAGTAGGATTTGCAATTACCATGTGCCGCTGCCGGTGGAATTATGATGCTGTGAGGTGATGTGAATGCTCGCTGCCCAGACCGATTGCCTCTTTGCTTACCTTTTATTGAAATCTCTTTTTTTTTCTCCCTCTGCGGTTCGGGAGTTTGAACTCTTGCAATGAGCGGAAAAATAAATAAAGAGCATCGAAGAGGTTCGACTGGAGTGAATCATTGGAAAAGGGAAGAATAAAACAGCAAACGCTGGTCGGACGATGAAGATGGAACACAGGAAATCAATGATCATTACGGGTTCTGATTGTTTTTGTGAAACCGATATCGCTTATGCAAATTTAAGCAACGGGATGGGGAGGGGTGTTTGCGGTGCACTATTCAAGTGGGATGTAAATACATTCAGTCGGCACAGGGCGGATACTAATCAATCAATCTTGGGCGGCGTAAAGATTGGGCGGCCGTTGTTTGAGTAGGTCTGCGGTTGTGATTTACTAGCGACTGAATGACGTATTTAGAAATCATTGAATTCAACATTTAGCTCTATTTCTAAAAAATAAAAATATATGTATATATAACTAATAGAAATATAAGCTGTTTTTTTGAATATGCCAACTCTGTATATGTTTTCAATACAATTTTTGAGTAAAATATACACAAGTAAATACAAAATTTTAATAAACATGTTGGCTAGACAGTCATCACTAGACGTATTTTGAAGCGTTTATTACGTATTTTGAAGCGTTTTATTTCAGCCATAGCGATGACATTTGAATTCTACATGCACAGTATGTCGGAGAGTATCCATTCTCCTTCTTCTTCTTCTTCTTCTTCTTCTTCTTCTTCTTCTTCTTCTTCTTCTTCTTCTTCTTCTTTGGCACAATAACCGTCGTCGGTCAATGCCAGCCCTTTAACAACTAGTGGGATTGGCTTTCAGCGACTTATTGATTTACCCATAGCAGGATAGTCAGTCCTACGTATGACGATCCATTTTGGGCTTGAACTCATGACGGGCACGTTTTTAAGTTGTATGATTTGCGGACTGTACCGCTAGACTGGCTAAAGTATCCGATACTTGAATTAAAAATGTGCTTGTATCAAATCTTTCAAACGTCTTGAAATTATCCCAAGTGCCACAAAAATAGCTTCACTGGTTTGCTCAATAGATGGCGTATTACAACTCATTATTATATCGCTGTCAAATTTCTTGCAATGTGTTTTGCCTAGCTTTCATCTAATCATGGCATATATACCTTTCTAACTTTCCGAGCAAAAATGTATGTGAATGGTCGTGTGGTCAGATTCGTGAATATCAACACCAGCGACCATTACTCAAATCTCATATGCTTCAATACAAACAGTTATCATTGGAGTTTAAGTATTTAAACAATGCAATCTGTTCCCGAGTTACACGATTCTCGACTTACGCGGATTCAGAGATACGCGGTTTACTAAATTTGAGAGATTAAATGTCAAATCAGTACAATTTGCTTCAAGTTCGGTATAAATTGCATTTTTGTTAACAAATTGAAACCGCTTAAAAACCAGAAATATTAGAATTTTCTGCACGAACTCGGGAACAGACTGTATTTTGTTTAATTGTTTAGCTAAAAAAAATATATGGAAGTGACATGTGATATTTATTTATGAAACCAGATTTATTTAATTAAAATTATTAAAGCGTTTTATTGCTATTCAAACCTTTTCAAGATTTTCAATAGAATTTACTAGATTGTTTGCTACATTTTTTTTGTTAAAGATTTTGAAACACAGTCTTTTTCCAAGTTACGCGAATATTGCCTGCCAGGGACATTTACGTTATTCGATTTTTTGCGTATGTCGAATATTACGTTTTTCAGCCAAAATGCGAATTATAAATCTGTAGTTACCAAAAAACACAACTGCTATTTGCTTTGCATTTAAAAATTATTGGAGTACCGATTTGACGTATGAACTGTTAAAAAAAAAATGCGCAACTCGAGTGTTGCGTAGCTCGAGGAAAGACTGTTCAAGAATTTCAAATTAAAGTCGTTTGATTCAAAAAATTAAGAAACGCTTGAAAATAAACGCTTCAAATGCATTTTTCCTGGAAGGGGTGAAATACTGCACGACAACCCCTGTTTCATGAGAAGCGCTGGCACAGTGGTTAGTCAAACTAGAAATTGAAGGGTCACGGAAAATTAACAAAATAATTATTTTCCCCCTAAAGATTACTTGAAATTAAACGATTTTTGTTTAATTTTACCATTACTTCCTCATTGTGATTTATTGTAAAAAAATAATATTTTTTTTAATTTTGTCCTGCCATATGTCACTGGTGTAGGGGGTTGTGATGTCCGCAAGGGTGCCTCCCATAGTCATTTGTTTATTTTCCTTTTTATTTATCAACGAGTCGCCACACAGTGGAGGCGAAACCATTGCTGATTGTGTGTTGTGCCAGAGAGAGAAAGAGAGCGAGAGAGAGAGGGAGTGAAAAAGAGAGAGTGTGCGATACGATAGAAAATAGTAAAACATTGCTTACGCACGAAATATACGCCTCCCGAACCGACCAACAAAAAAGAAAAAAAAAAGCGCCACAAACCAAAACAAACGAAAAACCACATCGAAAGCGTATCCGCCGCGTCCGTGTCTGTGTTTATGTGAAATTCCCCCGTTTTTCTTTTACTACTGTTGCTGGTGCACCCGACACGACAGATTCGCTTCCCCAGCCCAGCGCAAGCAGTGGTCACAGCAGTGCGTGCGTGCTGCGTTTCGTGCCATGTGTGTATGCCACAGCCGTCCAGCGTCCATCGTTCATCCGTCCAAGACCGAGTGAAAGTGTGCACTGTTGGCGGTGCCTGGGTTGCTTCTGGAGCGTTTGGGGCCCCCGTACGCGAAGCATTCTCGATGGAAGTCTTGTCCGATCGTCGGCGGGCGCATCAGTATTAGCGCCTCAACAAGTGTCGCCTTTTGCGCAAAAAAAAAAAAAAAAAAACACACACACAAACATCGCGCACTCACCATTCTACATCAATCGTGTCGCCTAGGTGAGTCAAGGTAAAGCCAGACATCCATGACATCAGCATCTCGCGGTAGGCAAGTGAACATAGTAGGCACAGCAGAACGCGCGACGTCTTTACCAGCCCGTCTTGAGTCATATACTTGTTGCGTATAGGGTGTGCGTTTGTGTGTGCGGTGTTTTAGTGCGCGTACAACATCCTCCCCCTTTTTGCGCGAGTACTCACCAATGCAAAAGCGCATGTGATAGCGTGTGTTTTAAAAAGTAAAGCAACATAAACCGCTAGACTGTGCTGACTGGGTGTGGATCGTGTGCCGTATGGCTTAGTTGATTCAATTTAACGCGTTCTCTCTATTATTAAATTAGGGCCACCCACGATACCACCCCTCGTGTGTTGGCAATGGGGGTGGCAAGAAAACGAAACTCTGATCGGAGTGTGTGAGTGTGTGCACGCCCTTAAAGTTTTTTGAATTTAACACACCACTTGTCGTCGTCGTCATCAGCATCATCCGTTTAGCAACTGGTCGCTAAACGGTGGCAGGTGGTTTTTTTTTCGGTTGGTCTCTCCAACGCCCTCCAAGGTCGGTCCGTTTTGTGTGTGTGTGTGTGTGTCCCGGGAATGAATTCGAGCCGTTCCAAACGTTTTTTGCTTCGAAACTCGAAGGAGGTGGTCAAATGCGAATGCAAATAGGGGTGGGTTTTCTATGCTTTCACTTTACCTCCTTATCGATCGAGCGCCAAGTGTGACGAAAGGGCCGAATGATTAATTGACGACAAAAGCTTAGGAGGACTATTGATTTTTCCTTTAATGTAATGCTTGCATTTTCTTTCCCTTTACTGTTTCACCCTCTCGTAGTAATTCCAGAAGAGACATCAAACACCCTGGGCAGCGTAGCAGACCGTAAAGAAAGCGTTGTAGTATAATTAGAACGGCAGTTGTGAAAGGGGGGAAAAAGCACAAACAAACACACACACACACAACATGAGTGAGTTCACGCAAACGGCCACCGTGACGCAGCAGCAAACGGTCGTCCAGCCGTACATACGGTACGACCCGGAGTACGTCCGCACCATCCCGGGCATCGTGAAGATCGTGTGCATCGTGCTGAATCTCATCGGCTTCATCTGCATCGAGTTTTCGTACTTCAGCTACCGGCCCCAGGGGTCGTTCTTCAACACGGTCGCGATGCTCGGCTTCTGGTTCAGCGGCATCATGCTGGTGTTCTATCTGTTTCACGTGTGCGAAAAGTTTCACAAAATCCCCTGGCTAAAAATAGAGCTGTACTTCTGTGCCGGCTGGGCCGCCCTCTACATGATAGCGGCCTCGGTGGCGGCCTCGACCAGCATCGAAGCGTTTCAGGCGGCCGCGGTAAGTTGGAGGCACGGTGTCTCTTGTTTTGTTTTGGAAGAACACACTGTTACAGGCAGTTAATTGTTTCCTTTATTTTCCAGTTCTTCGGATACTGTGCCATGATCGGGTACGGGGTCGATGCGTTCCTTAAGTTTAAAAGTGTTCGGGCGGGCGAAATCGCCCAAGGCTCCCGTACCGTGCACGTGCAGCAGCAGCAGCAAACGGTTTCCACGCTGACCGCTTAGGAGCAAAACGAATCAAAGCAATCTAGGGTTACACGCAGCACTTCACCACAGTCTCCTTAACTCCAAATCTCCTCATCGTGGTCTCCTTCTGATGGGCTGCTTAGAAATATTGCGACAACAGTACGCTTTTGCTCCAGTTTCTTTTGTTGTTTTTTGTATAGATTTTAACGTCTTTTACCCCGTGTAACGTGTGTAAAACTGTTTATTGTTGCCGAACCGGTACGTTGGTGCGGTCGGTTTTCTTTTATCGAATGCTACAAGGAGCTAGTGTTTTACCGTAGCTTGTTCTAACCTAGCAAGTAATTTTAATTCGAAATGCCTTTAAGCTAAGCCTTAGCGCTAAACCACCCAAAACGGTACAGCGCCTTACAAAGTCACCGAAAGTCACCGAAACGGGATAGCTTCTACAAAACCGAAATTATAACAGTGTGTGTTTGTGTGTATTTGTGTGCTTGTATATTTATAAACGGAAAACGGAACGGAATCCTCTTATCGAATCTTGTCGGCCGTCGTTATCGTCGTCATCGTCGTCCTTGCCACAGGATGCGTTTTGAAACTCATTTATTTACAAAACAAATGTGCAAATGTGTATTAACGTGGCTTATTTTGTAGTATGTCGATGTGCTTAGGAGAGGTTTAGCGGCGATCACAATGTAGAAACCAACCTTACTTTACTGAATACACTTTACACCGTATCGTAATTGTTGCTGTAGCCCGATTTAAAAGAAAGAAAATGATAGAAATTATCAAAATTTTATCGAAACGGTTCATTTTAACGGCTCTTTCAACATTCGAGTATTGAACTAGCCGCTGTAGCTAGTATCTATTTGACAGCGATCAGCTGTCAGTGTGTTGTTTTGCTTCGCACCAGCAGAACTCTGTTGACAAACTTTGTGCGGAGTGGTGGGTCTTTCTCCGTCGCAAAAAACCTCCTTCGTACGGCTCGGAATGTACATTTTCATCGGGAAATGGTAAAACACGTAGCATGCAAACCATACAAGCGATGCTAGAAAGCTACCCCTTTTGTGTTTTGTGTCCCGTTTTTTTCCAGTACGCACCGGTATGCGGTTCCGGGCACGCTGCTAGTACGCCGGATGATCAGCTCGTCCGAGGTAGCGACCGCCCTGCGGCCGTTCTACTTCGCCGTCCATCCGGATCTGTTCGGGCGCTATCCCCAGCAGCGGCAGGTGAACGAAGACTCGCTCAAACTGCTCAGTGCGCACCTGGAATCGTTGCTGACGCAGAAACGAATCTTGCCGTCGACGCCGCGCGCCCTTCCGTTCTACATCCGTGCCTCGAATGCGCCGCAGGACCGGGGGACGTTTAATCTCATAAAGGTACCGCTGGAGCGTACGGTCGACGCAAAGCTGGTGCTGAGGCGAATACTCGAATCCTGCAACCTGCCGACGGAGTATGTGGATAAGATGCCCGCGACTAAACCTAGCTCAACGGCCACCTCGTCCAGCGGCAGCCCGTACGAGGAAGGCTTCCAACAGCAGCAGCAGCATCAATCGTTTTACTACAAAAAGCGTTCCGATTACAACTTTGGCAAGGAGGAAGAGGAAGCGGACGGTTCTGGCCCGTTCGAGAAGGAGTTTGATCTGTTCCAATTTCGGATAAAGAAGGTGCGCGAGAATGAAACGCTAAAGTAAGGGCGAGTAGCTTTGCGTTCCCGGTAACGATTACGCTCTTTGACACATTACATAACTGATCGGTTTTTGTGCTCGGTTTGCGCACACAGGAAATGGTTGCGGAAGCATGTCGTCACCGCTACGGTGCGCACGAAAGCGGTGCAGGAGCTGCAGGAGGAGGTGGAAAAGTTGCGCGAGGACGTTACGAAGCGGCTGGGATTGCGTGAGATCATCTACGACTGTGGCTGGAACGTGGAGCACTTTCGGGGTTGCTTGAAAAGTCTGGAAAAGTTGGCCGAACTGCATCCGGGTGCGCTGGATGGGCTGAAGGATCGGACGGTGGTGTTTGCCGCGTTTACCGGCGTAAGCCTCGAAGGGAACGTTATGCTGTTTACGGGCGATGTGCAAAGGAATTGGTTGGAGGTAAAGGTGACAGCGATGGACATAATCGTTCTATACCATTTAATTGTTGTATTCATATTTTTAGCTTATTAAAACGATCGATAAACACGATAGCTACCTCAGAAAATTGCCAGCGTACGAGTTCGCGCTCTCCCAGGTGCTGCGCAACATACGCATCGGGCGGCGCAAGTTTATGCCGAAAGCGCAAGCGATGGCGTACGCTTCGCATCTGCGCAAGATAACGACCGCACTGCTCGATTATCTCGGCAAATCAAAGTTCCCCAAATCGTGGCCCACCGATCTGTCAAAGTTTGAGCTGGTGGTCGAATCGGAAGCCGGCCCGCTCATGGTAAGCCCTACCGGGCAGCTAATAGTGCCGGCCACCTGTCCCGGCTCGCTGCTGGTCGACTTTCTTACGAACCATCTGGAGGAGGCGCTCGAAAAGCAAAGCTCGTACGACCGGCAAAAGCACATCGAGCGCGATCTGCACGCACGCTGTGTCGCCCAGTTCCGGTTGCTGTCGCTGACGAAGGACGATTCCGTAACGCCCGACCGTATGATCGAGTGTCTGGAGAAGCTGTTGGCGCAAGGCGGACAGGCCGGGCGGGGCCAGCTGGAGCTGGCCGATTTGAATCTTACCATCACGACGTACTACTCGGTGCTGACGGACGGCACGGTCTGTATACCGTGGGACTGGAAGCAATAGGGCGGGAGCGGGAGATACGGGTCGAAGTCAATTTTTAACCATTTTTCGGACCGGTCAATTCAACCGCTGTAGCCGGTGTGTGCCATGTGTTTCGAGATTCTAGGTTTTGAAGCTGTTTTCCGAGAAACGTAAAACGCGGGTTTAGTGTGTAAATTCAATTAGCTAGGTTATTCAGATGCGTCGTGCGTAGCGTTGAAAGACAATAAACAAAGGACATGTTATAAAGGTGTAATACCTTTAAAAACGTTATTTCAAATTTAAAATGAAAACATGCTTCGATTTTCATGTTATCCGCACCTCACGCAGCATGATGTACACCACGTGGACCACACTCGGGGGGGTTTATTTAGAGTTTTAGTGTTTGGTTGAATGGTTTAATCCAGATACGATTCCGTCGTGTACGCACGATCGTACTGCTCCGGGTCGGGCTGCTCGTACACTGGGGACAGCGCTTTGCCTCGGTGGTTGAACGTGTAGAACGAGGGAATGTTCGCGAGAGTTTCCCACGATTTCGCCTGCAAATCAACCGCAGCACGAATCTCCTTGAAATCGCCCACCACTTGCAGGATGTTGTAGATGATGTAGATTAAGCTCGCGATCGCTTGGAAAATTATCTGTTGTGTATAATGAACGGGGGGAAACAAAACGAAAAGGGCGATATAACAAGGTGATAAAAATGCACAACAGTCACTGCTCTTACATCGATCGGCAGCTGGGTGAATTCCTGTTCCGTGATCCGAAGGTAAGCCCGGTCTGAAAAGGAACGGGGAAAATGGTAACGATTTGGAGCTTTCGGCGATCGTTGCACGAGCACTTACGCTGGGCGGCAGAGTAAGCCGCATGAAGCAGGGACAGAAATCCGAGCACGATTTGAATTTTATTGAAAATTGCCATGATTGCTGGAGGTCCCGATGGGTTGGAAAAGTGGATGATTTGTTTACAAAAATGTGAAAAGACAGCACACTGGGACGCTGCTGACACCAGTGCCAGTGACAGACCAGTGGAATTTGTGGAACGAAAACTGTGTTTATTGCTTATTAGCTCATGTTTGACTTGATTTGCGATACAAATAAATAGAATTGAATTTGTTAACAACTTAGAAAAACACGAGTATTCTTAATTCGCACTGCAAATTATAAAAAAATGCTCCCAAAAGTGCTTCACTACCCAACACAAATACGTGTAAACTCGCCTGCAGCCCGGATAATGGCATCCGAGCCAGAGTGACCAGAAATCCAATTTTTTTGTATTCCTACCAAGGTGTATATACAGTGGAGCGCCGTTTATCCGGGTACCTTTTATCCGGCTGTCCGTTTAGGGCGGTGGCAACGCTCATCGGATGCGATTTTATCGGACGAGATTTATATGGGATTTGACAGATAACGTCGGATGTGCGATTTCGTCGTCCGACGTTATCTGTCAAATCCCATATAAATCTCATCCGATAAAATCGCATCCGATGAGCGATGCCACCGCCCTTATCCGCGCTGTTGAGAAATGACAGTTCAATAAAATGGTGACATTGCATTAAGTAGCGGTAATCGCTACTGCAGGCGTTCGCGCGCGCGTACGGAAAAATCAAAATAGTTTGATTCTGACGCATGCAGTTGCAAAATGTCACCCACAGCGGGCGTCACCATACCCGCAAATTTCAGTTAAATGCTTTCTAATCGCCTTGTAATCGCCGGTGAATTGAAGGCGATCAGCCGTGAATTTAGCAGTAGTTAAATGCCTTTAAAATATGTCAATGAAAAATTTCGCTTTTAATTTGAAATTTGAAATTGCAACTGCCAAAAGAAAACCTTACAAGCGTCTTTAGCACTGCACTATTGTAGTGTTCCCAGATATGAGCGTGAGATTCGATAGCACGGTTTACGTATTATGTTCTTTTGCGTTAAGCTCAGAGCTATTTCACTTTATTAAAGATGGTCTGCACTATTCGGTTGATAAAGACCATCCCGTTGAAAGGTGTTAATATATCACACTCATTACGATAACTCTAATAAAAGGAGAAATGTGATACATATTTATCCCATTCTGATAATGAAGGGTGAAGATAGATTTATTATTATGTTTTTTAAAAAGGTATTATTTTAATTTTGCTTCAAATAAATTTTGTTTCTATTAATTATAGCAAGAAAATATTAATTTAAACAAAAATAAACACAGAAAAAAGATCATAAAAATCAGGATTTGAACACACGCTTTCTCGGTTTGGAACCAAAAGGCGTTGTCACTGCTCCATTTGGCAGTTAAATTAGTGAGGGTGCAAAACCAGTATATAAACAAGCTAAGATGGCGGCAAGCCAGTAGCGGATTTAGGGTGTTGGGGGCCCTAAGCGTAAAAAGGAGTGGAGACCCCCCGGTTGGTGTCGAGCAGGAGGGAGGGGGGGGGGGGGGCATATTGTTGCATATTGTTGCATATTATTTTGAATCAAACAAACATTAATGGTTTGCTCGGAGGAGGGGCGGTGTTCAGAGTCCCTGTAACGGGCCCCTATAGTTTTTGAGTCCTTTCATGCATGGGGCCCCTAACTAGCACAAAAGCTCTTGCTGAGACTACTGTAAACATACTACTGTTCTATATGCTGGAATTACCATACACGGGGCCCCTACATTGACGGGGCCCCCCGCGGCCGCTAAGTCCGCGCACCGTTAAATCCGCCACTGCGGCAAGCTATCGTTGAATCAAAAAGTTGAAATATTTCGAAGAGAACCCATTACAGCCGTGAAAGTTTCGGTTAAAATCTTTATTGTTAGGCGACTAAGACCTTAAATGCCTTCTGAATGCCGTCAAAGCCGTTTAATGCTGGTAGGGTAAATTCCATACATTTTCAGAAAACGCACGCAAGCCCGCATCAGCGATTACCGCTGCATTACGAGGAGAATATTTGAAAAAGCAGTTAAAAGAGCACATTCCCAAATAGCCAGCTCGTACTTTATAGCTGATTTAGGGCTGTTTAACGAAAAATCGTTCCGATGTCGATTAAGAGATAGACGGTACTTTGCGAAACTATGGAGCTTTTTAACAGGCACATGGTACTCTTTGGAACTTTGCGGCTGATTAGCACTATGTGTAGGGTTCATGATGGAACTTGAAGGCTAGTTCAGAAAAGGTACTGAACTTGGTGGAACTTTATAGCTTTTTAATGCATGACATCGGTACAAGGTGGCTCTTGTCAAAATGTCAAAGACGGACGCCGGCAATCATCTCATTGCTGCTGCACAAGTTAGATTCGTTAATTGAAGAATGAATATTGAGTGAAGTGATGTGAATTATCAGTAAATTGTGTAAATTTTTGTGTAATTCATCAATACAAAAGATTTAACAATATACATATTTGTTTAAACGAAACAAACCTTGTTGTTTATTTCATCGATGACGCTTGCTTGAAAATGAAACACAAAGAAAAATAATCCCTGGCATCGTGGCATAACGAAGCTGCTTAGGCGCTGTTTGAAAGTCCCACATAGAACTTTGATGCTGTTTATCTACTGCAAAAGGCGAATTAGAACAGCGATCTTTAGCGTGCCAAAATTAGCTGCTTAAGCAATTCTGGCTATTTGGGATATGTGTTTAAACGAAACAAGTCTTGTTGTTTATTTCATCGATGACACTTGCTTGAAAATAAAACACAAAGAAAAATAATCCCTGGCATCGTGGCTTAAGGAAGCTGCTTGGGCGCTGTTTGAAAGTCCCACATAGAACTTTGATGCTGTTTATCTACTGCAAAAGGCGAATTAGAGCAGCGATCTTTAGCGTGCCAAAATGAGCTGCTTAAGCAATTCTGGCTATTTGGGAAAAAACACGATGATTCAAGCAAATTACAAATGTTCTTATGGGAAAAACGTGAAGTTAAAAAAACGGGGTTATTTTTATTAAAAAATAAGATAATTTTCCAAAAATTAATCAGAAATTGGCGATAAAATACATCATTTGACTCATTTTCCGTGTTATTCGTATGTCTGGGCGAGGTAAAGTCCCGAGAAGCCCGGATAAACGGTGCTCCACTGAATTTAGAAGATTGATTTTTATCACTTTTGCTGGGCGACATTGTGGGAGACATCTGTTAATCCCTGCATACAAATTACATTACCCCTCGCCAGCCCTCACAATACTAAACTCCAATGTAAACCACCAGCACTGAAGCAAGTGAGATTTGAATAATGGTCGTTGGTGTCGATACTTACGTATCTGACCAAACGATCATTCATATAAATTTTTGCTCAGAAATTTAGAAGGCTATATCCCAAATAGCCAGCTCGTACTTTATAGCTGATTTCCCAAATAGCCAGGTCGTACTTTATAGCTGATTTAGGGCTGTTTAACGAAAAATCGTTCCGATGTCGTACTTTGTGGCTGATTAAGAGATAGACGGTACTTTGCGGAACTATGGAGCTTTTTAACAGGCACATGGTACTCTTTGGAACTTTGCGGCTGATTAACACTATGTGTAGAGTTCATGATGGAACTTTAAGGCTTGTTAAGAACGTGTACCGAACTTGGTGGAACTTCATAGCTTTTTAATGCATGACATCGGTACAAGGTGGGTCTTGTCAAAGTGTCAAAGACAGACGCCGCCAATCATCTCATTGCTGCTGTACAAGTTAGATTAGTTCTTTGAAGAAGGGATTTTGAAGGAATTGTGATTGTACAGTAAATTGTGATACGTTTCGTGTAATTTATGAATATTAAGGATTGAAAAATATACACATGTAGACAAACAAAACAAAACCTG
>SIXB01004303.1:0-17907 GCA_007018985.1 Anopheles bwambae
GTTGAAATGCAGGGGTTTGAGTCGGAATCACTTTTTTATTTTGCATATTGATTTTTGAATCCATCCCACGATTTATTTCCTGTTTCCGTATGTGTTTTGAATGTGTATGTTCATGATATCTCAAACAAATTATTCAAAAAATGAACGGAATTGGGAGACATGTTCAAACATATTTGAACAACAGTACATTCAACCTATCATAATACGTATTCAACAGAATTTAGGACACCTAGAACTCAGAATATCGATACATGTTGATTGCACATCTCCCGTTAAGCCCTAGATCTTCCCATACGCTGAAAATTAACACAATGAGAGGTTATATTTTTCATTCAAAAACAGTTGCGTATGATGAGTAAGAGTCACGTGTGAGGTTTATGTTAATAATTGTAAGCATGAAGATGGTTTTGAGCAGTTTAAATCATAAACAGTACAATAAAACTATTTTTAAATTTATCTCACAAGTAAAGTGGTGTATCAAATGTCTAAATGATATTTGTCTGCCATATAAAACCGCCATTTCGCTACTGGTATACAAATAGGCAGCACAACATTTCGGCTACTGACATGTTTTCTTTTCTTTTGTTCGGCCGATCTGTAAATCTTTTTAGATACGAAAAGCTGACCAGATAACGTTAGTAGTATTTACGTTGTGCAATAGGCTAGCTGTGACATAGCTACTGGACGGCTAGAGCAGAATGTTTGGATTTGTTATACGTTCACGTGCGAAATGTGTGGTGTTGTATCTTTTTCGTTGTAGTTTTTTATCTTTATGCGTCGGGACTAGATGTTTAATTGAGGGCTAGAGACCTTCATAATTTGTTTCAATTGCTAGAAAGTGTTTTACAAGAATACAAACATTGAAATATAACTTATTATCCACACATTATAAATGAATAAATCAGCAAAGCACATCCCTTTTAAAATTTAAAATTATTTACACAATGAAACATGTCGATCATGAATGAAAGAGAACACCCTCATAAGGCTAAAAAAAAACATGACAGGACATGAGAACATATAACAATGCTTTGTGTGGACTTTGTGCTAGCTCAATTTGCCAAACATATACCAATTTAACAAAAGTGTCTAAAACATAGTGTGATGTTCAAAGTCTGTTTTATCATTAACTTAGAATATCTTTGCCGAAATGAGCTAAGTATATATGTAATTAAAGCCCCCTCATTTTAAGCTAAACTCTCATCAGGGAGGAAGGTGCAAGATGAATTAGAAGATAATTTATTTTCTACACACATCTTACAGATATTCAGCAAATGTAAAGCTCTACCTCTACGTAATTCTTCCTTTTGCTTTACTTGCAGACACACAACCAGCGATCCGTTAAGCAGTGATAAGCACTAGAATTGGCTCGCGGTGATCCGCCAGTGCAGGCGACGACCGTTGGAAGTAAAAGAGCTGGAATCAGCTCTGGTCTGGGCGATAAGACAGATCAGATGACAAACATTGCACGGAAACTTCTTGCCAAGCAGATACTGATATTGTCTGCGTGTGACATTGGTGGACACAATGGATCGCAAACGTACGCTCAATGGAAGCGTTATGAATCCCTCACAGTTACCGGGATCTCACAGCTGTGTTTTCGTACAGCGAGTGTACATCCTGGTCGTTGCCACTCGCAAACAAAACAGAACAGATGAGCAGCTAACGGGCGTCTTGGGTTTGATGGTGTTGGAGAATCGCCATGGTGCAGTGTGCGACCAGCGTTATATTATTGGAAGATTACCTGGAGCATCCATCTTACCAAGAGGGCGGCGTAGGCCTGAAGTATAATCTCAACCCTCATTGTGGATATTCAGTACGTCTACGGTCGTGATCGCGAGTGGTTCGTTGGCGACGATCAAGTTTCCTGGTACGCAAGAGGATATTGGTGTGATGGTGTTAGTTTTAGACGGTTATGGAAACGAATGATCATGTGATGAAATTTTCCATCAATGATGTCCAAGTGATCCGTGTTTCTTTGTTAAAAACAAATGATGTTTTAGTGATATTTGGTTCGAAATAAAACCTATTTGCACTGACCAATCAATCGCTGCACAAAACGATGTCGCAACAGTAGTGATATCATGGAATGTGATGAATGAAGTGTTTTTTTTATTGAGACAGCCATGTCTTGCCGTTGAATATAGCCATCTCAGAACCATGCGCAGAGGCGAATGAGATTTGATTGAAAAATTGCTCTCGTAAGCTTGGCTGCGTGAAATACTGGCCTAGAACGTAAGAAAGCGGACAATACGGACGGTTTCCATTTGAAGCATGGTTAATACGAGGCCGAACGAACAATCTCGTAACAACTTTCAAAATGTATTGTGATGTTGTGTGGTAGAATAGCTAGAAAAGTTTTAATAATCCTTTGTGATCTAATTTCTTAGATGATTTTTTGCGTCAAAGATGAGCGATAAAAACGTTTTAACTTAGAAAAGTTAGTGAGTGCGGGCAAGGCTAATTGAATTGAGCCATTGAAATTAGGGTTAATACGGCTGCCGAAGTTCTCCGTCCCGCTGGGCCGCACCGGGCCGTAATATGCGTCACTCCAGTCGACCTACCAGCGCACATTATGATGCAAATTCAAGAGCATCTAGATGCAAACGTACCGCCGCACCATATCGGCCTAATTATATCCGTCCTTTAAGCCGTTTTGTGGTTCCAGCTCCCGTGGTGTCGATGGTTGTGGCGGTAGTGGCAGAGCTGTATGGCAAAATAGTGAAGGTAGTGGCGGATACCATCACTATCATGCCGTGAGGTATTATCGGCTCGAACCGAGTAGATGGATGCTGTGGTTAGCCGTAGTAAAGTGATACTAACACACCGCGTCCAATTACCGGAACGTGATAGAACCGCATGTGTGTGTGTTTCGGACAGTGCTCGGGATAAGGTCGCGTCGCGGTTGTCCGTGTAGTGTTTTAGCTTGCATGTGGACAGTATCTGCGTTTGTAAGGCGCCTTGCTTCATCGAAGATGGCCATCCGAATCACGTGAACAGATCGGATACAACGAATTAAAGAAGCGCTAAACTGCCTCTTCTTGAAGCCTCCTGTTCTCGATGAGTGTAGGCAACAGTGTACGAATGACCTGCATTTTAATGTTCGATTTTTTGTTTTGCAGCAACCGTACACAGTACAAGCCTTGCGTGGATTGTGTTTTATTGCGCGATTGGATACCGGAAGAGCACTCATTCGAGCTCTTTCCTTCAAGTGATCGTTAACCGTTGCCAGAAATGGCAGCAGAAGAAAATGGTACCAATGCCATCAACACCGTCGTAGGGCCGGACGATGATCCGATGCGCGATCCAACACGCTGGGAGAAGTTCTGCCAGCGTCACGGAATCAATCCGAATCTGATTATGTTGAAGATTACATTGTTCGTTATGTACGGCGGTAAGTTACGTGGTTATCACAGCATTGAATTAGATTAATATTCGTTAAATTGTTATTACAGTTGTACCGCAGAAGATGTAATTGAGCTTTAAATACAGTGAAACCACTTATAACGAGTTAAATCCTATGCAGAGACACACTCGTTATGGAGGAGATTCTTTTCATATAATTTGTAAGAAAAGTAGAATAATTGGTTCCAGGGCCGCAAATGTGCTGGTGTAAATTCATGTATACACTTGACAATTTTTAAAGTGTCTTGATAATACTAATATTTGGGATAAATTTGTAGCTCGCTATATATATGTCATGATTATTGATCCATTTTCTTGGAAAAGTGGTCAATAATATGTTCTTTAATATTTTGCGATATTAACAAATCCCATTGTTTTATACACGAGATTTGCTTGTAGAGCAACAGTTTCGCCCGGATGCTGCCTGTGAGCATAAAAGGATACAATTTGAAGTCACCTCTTGCGTTGCTGAAAAATAGCTATGATAAACGATATTTTATCAGTATATTTCTAGGAAGATTCTGTTGTTCAGTAGTTACCCATTCCCTGCTAGACCTTTTTTACCAATGTAAGCCAGTTTCATCACAATTGAAAATTTGTTCGTAGTAAATATTCTTCAGCACCAATCAAGATTTCTATTTCTTTTTATTCAGGAGGAACGGTCCGAAAAGGCCGTATTGCTTAAAGATTTCTAAAATTAATTGGTATCAAATCTACAACACACTTATACTCATACAATTATTCAGTAATTTGTATCATAACCTAAGAAACACTCCTCAATATACCTTTTGTGCACAATTCTACGACACTTTTCCTGATGACATAAGTATTACATTCAATGATTCTCAGTACCAAAACTCTCAGTTGGCTGAGCATTAATTAATAATAAAGAATTGCGCAATGTAAGAATTGTATGTAACAAAAAACAAAAAATGAATTACAAACACATTTAATATTGCTCGTTATGCTAGATTTCACTCGTTAGCATAGAGATTTGATCGGTATGCAAAACATTCGTAATATGGGGTACTCGTTCACTCTATGAGGGGTTTCACTGTATAACCTAGCAATAGTTCTGAAAAGAATCGTTTTGATACGAAAATCTAAATGAATATATCGATTTTTTTATAGTTTTGTATTAGTGATAGTTGATTGTAGTCTTTAAAAACCAATACTTGTATTGGTATGAAGATAATTAGTGAGTAAAACAAAACAAATCAAAACGATAAGCAACAATGAGTTTTATTTGTTTATTTTTTTTTTTTATTCGGGAGGGATGGCTTTGCCGTATTGCTTAAGATTAATTTTATCTTGTTAATCGATTGATTTTAAGATCATTTTTTCGATTACTTTAAACGCAGGGCATACGCATAAATAAATTCATAAAGTCATAAATTAGAAATCAGAAATCAGAAATTCTTGAAGAAAGCTTGTATCTTTCGTTGAATGAATTAACCAATGATATAAAATAAAAAAAAGTCTACTTCTTCAAATTCCAACAGAAGTAGTTTAAAAGTGAAAATGAAATGTTGATTTCCATTTTGTATTTCTTCTTTGGCACAACAACTGTTGCCGGTCAAGGCCTGTCTGTACCCATTAGTGAATTGAGCTTGGCTTTCAGTGACTTTTTGCTACCATAGCAGGACGGGGGCACGATCTATTCGGGGCTTGAACCCATGACAGGCATGTTATTAAGTGCAACCTCAAATTAGACACTTTAATTACCCTGTATTGCCCGTTTATTTCACGAAATAACAACAAAAACTGATGTCAATGTGTACATTGATGTCAATGTACATACAGGTCCCCGTAATGTTTTACCTGTTAATATAACTTAATGGTTTAATCAATACGAACGATGCCGTTCTTTCTGAATAAAAATAACTTGAATAATGTATTACAATAAAATAAAACAATATCTACTTGAAACATGTATAAACTATGTATGTTTATAAATAATAACCTTTTTGGACTTTGTTAAGTGTTTGAAACCTGTTATATAACTGGTGTTAACACAACATTGTATCCTTCAGTGTATTGAGTTGGTGATGAACATACATTCACACTAAAAGTCATAAAATACTTCAATTTCATGTCAATTTATCTATTTATGAAAAATATTAATACAAGCAATAATGGTAACATATTTGAAAGGGATCAAAAACCAACTCATCCATTGGGAAATTCAGTTACCTGTAGTTTGATGCATTATACACCATATTTTAGCTTATTTTTTATTTAATTAAAAAACAAGGCGTGAGAATCCTTGTATGGTTAATCTGCTTCATCTTCTTCTATTTGACGTAACGACCTACGCGGTCATACCGGCCTATAATACAATACACTCTAGATATTATTTTTGGCTTAACAACCGTTGTCGGTCAAGGCCTGCCTCTGTACCACTTGGGGGTTGGCTTTCAATGACTTTTGGATTACCCCCCCATAGCAGGATAGTCAGTCCTACGTATGGTGGCACGGTCTATTTGGGGCTTAAACCCATTACGGGCGTGTTGTTAAGTCGTACGAGTTGACGACTGTACCATGAGACCGGCCAACGCTTTAGATATATATTAGTATAACTTAGCTAGATAGTCATGTCCTAAGACGGGGGAACGGTACACAAGAGGCTTGAACCCATGACGGTGAAAGCTTGAAATCGTACGAATCAACGACTGTTCTACGGAACCGCTACTGTGAATGAGTGAAATTTTCAGTTGTTGGGAAGAATAGTACTACTGTAAACACACCGAAAACCCAATCGAAAGAATTCACGATGAATCTGAAAAATATAAAACCAATAAAAGGATGTAGAGTTAACTATAGAAACATGTTTTATCGTTACAGGAAATGTTAATTTGCTAAACTTTACTTCTTAAAACACTGTTAACGTACAATGCATAGCTCCCGAAAAATACCGTTCCAATCTTTCGCATCAGTTTCTCAGGAATTGGAATAATAGACTCGACATACCCAGTTGCAGCTGTGTACCTCTGTACACACTCGAGCTTTTGTGCATGTTTCGGTTTAACTGTTTGGGGTGAGTGGGTTTCTTCGATTGCTTCACCTGCTATGTATTGATAGTCAAATTTATCAACTTACCCCATTGCGATACGGAACGTGTTCTCAGCAAGTCTCGTTCTGCCAGCGGATCTCCATGTTTCATGGACAAGCAAGCTGGTCCCGGTGTCCGATGGATCCTTTTGGGTTGGGGTTGAAAAATTGAACACGATGAACTAAGTGGAACTTTTGCACGAAAGACGATGACCGACAGATCGTTATTCGCCAGACCACTGGATGCCGGCAGACTACAACTAGTTAGCCGGCCCGTTCTGACCAGGCGGGTCGAAAGTCATCGAATTTACATGATACTCCAGCACCAATGGCCATTCTGGCAAGTTCTTTCCTGGTAAGATCAGACGTTGCCTGGTGTCTGGATATCTCCGGAGGAGTATGAGCGACAGATAGAGAGAGAGAGAGAGGGAGAGTGAAGCGATGGAAGGCGGGGTATAAATACAAAATGATGTTTCAAAAACCTATTTCTATTCATAACGTTTTCGTTTCAATTTCATGCCACACGATAGTGTGAAGCGGGATCGTCCGGGTACGCCGGGTGCGCATTAGTGGATGTGTGTAAATGTAGAAATGTCACTGTTAAAATGCATCTGCTATTCCTAATGTCGGAGTCGGTGCATTCCGGAACGATGACGAATGGACATTGGGTGCATTGGGTAGTATCAGCCACACCGGGTCCCACGAGAGCCATTGAGTGAAAGCACCGGCCAAACTGCACCATCGTGTTGATTGGGTTGAGGGAAGATTCTCCAATGGTGTTCAAAACCGAGCAGAGCACCGGAGCAGCAGCAGCGGTGTTGCTGTACGACGGCTGGAAACGTTTCCGAGGAGCGATGGAACTGAAATGAAATTGAATTATGAACTTTGCTGTTTCGCAGTGTGTAGGTACATATGTTCAATTCGACTAGCTCACTGCCTCAGCAGCTGCAGTGAGCAGTGAGTCCTTGCGTATTGGGTAGATTCTTACTATGGGACGGGGTGAAGCATGTTGGGATTCGCGGATCGATGTGGTGGGTATGTTGCTTCCTTTACAGTCTCCGCCCTACGGAGACTTTTGCTGGGTATGATGAAAGTGGGGGTCAGTTTCAGCACCAGTTCACTTATTCATTTTTCTCAGGAACGCTTCCAAAACCTCTAACCGGAGCGACTCTTCAAATAAGTGACACACACCACTTGCCGAACATAAAAACCGTTTACAAGGAGTGGAGAGTGTCGTAAATTAATGTCCATGGCTTATTTTTACATTGTCGCTTTATGGTGGCTTGCCGCACCGTTTGCCACCGTGCTGTTGTTGTGTTTGAAGTTTGATTAGAGCTATGAACACACTTGTTACAGAACATGGGCAGGATCTGTAATGTGTGAGAGGCTAATGGGTGTGTTGATGTGTATATTGAACCACACTGAAGCAGCTGACTGTATTGCTTGAATTATTATGTTTCAAAAATATAGAGAAATTGACATAATATTGAGATGTTTTATGACTAATTAGAATAAGGCAATGTTTATCACCAACTCAATACACTGAAGGAACGAGTGTTGTGTTAAAACCAGTGATATAACACGTTTTTAACACTTATTAAAGCTCAAAAAGATTATCATTCATAAATGAACTCAACTTATAAATGTTTTAAGTAGATTCTGTTTTATTTTCTTGCACAACATTATTTAAGTTAGTTTTATTCAGAAAGAATGGCTACGTTTGCATTCCTCAAATATTTAAGTTATATTAACAGGCAAATTAATATGGAAGCCTGTATCACCGCATCGCTTCACTTGCAGTACGGATGTGTGTTTTATAGCCATATGTATATTATATATTTTTTCTATTCTTTTGAATCCTCTATGGTCAGCGTTCAATAGCACAACTCAGACATTATTTATTCTGTTTAATACATATTTATTTAATCATTAATTGAATTACTAACTCACTGGTTATGGTTTATTCCCATGCACAGTTCTAAGTACTCAAATAACTATATCCTTCCTTTTTCTCTTTATTTATTTCACATTCTCCAATTTTTACTCCCCATCTTTAGCCACCTCCTCGCTGCTACCGTACCTGACCATCCACATGCAAAGTACCGGCTTGACGGTAGAGGAAATCGCAATCATCTACTTGGCGCTACCGTTTACCACGTTCCTAAGTCCACCGATCACCGGTAAGCATTTCGCGAAAAGTTCCTCTTCCAAAGCGCTCTCGTTCGAGCGTTCAGTGGTGTTGCTTTCTTTTCGTGCTTCTTGAAGTTTCCGCCGCCGGTCAGCATCTTATCAAACGGTTCAACTGATAACGAACAGTTGTGCATCCATCCTCAGTGGTTCGCGTTTCGTGTTGTGTATAAGAGACAACCGGATAGTAGCGGGCGGCTGCGGAAAACCACCGCAAACCGCGCTAGAATAAATTTATATATAACCGATAACAAAAATGTGTGCAACGAAGAAAGGCACCGACCGCGCAACAAGCAAAATAAGAACGGTGCTGTCTAGTTGTGTTGCGGAAAGGTTCCACTTCCAAAGGTTTCATTTCGTCGCTGGAAAAGTGAAGCAAAAACACACAAAAAAAAAAACCAAAAACCATATAATAAGTTTTGAGTACAACACAATCGCCAAAGAATCGCCAAATAATGAATACCCACAAAGAAGACACAAGACCGGTCAGATCGATAAAATAAATTAAATGAAAGGGATAGGTGAGAGAAGTGTGGTGTACAGTGAGGAGGATGTTTGGAAAATCTGCGACCGCGGAACTGTTTGATCTTGAGACAAGCGTCTTGCGAAGGTTTGTGTGCCTTCTGTGCTGTGTACTGTACTGAACTGTGGGTGAGTGCATGATACTGAAGTGTACGGGCGGCGCAGAAGATTTTCGCTGGAGTGCCTAAGTGCGTGAAATCAGCCAGAAAGCTTTACAAATTGAAACCTGCCATCATTAGCTTGAAGAGGAAGAGCTACGTTGGATGGATGGATGCATGATGATGATGGAAACCCGTAACGAACGACGAGGAAAAGGAAGGGAGAGAGAGAGAGAGAGCGGAGTGAAGCCCAAAATATCGATAGCAAACGTTGGCATGCTGGATTTGCAGTAGTTCGCAGTTTGCCTTCACGCCTCCTCTCGTTGGCCAAAATGCGTAAAGTTAAAAGGGCCAAATAGCGGAGGCCTTCCCCAGTGGGAACGGCAGTAGGTGCAGGCAGTAAAATTAATTATGTTTTTGTACAACATAAATTAATCAATCTCACTAACAGCATGTTAATTTAAGCGAATACTAATAGGGAGGAAAATAGCAAGCACGCTATTAATTGAAACGTAAGCATGTGGTGCTGATGACCTTTCGCTACTACCGATCGAGGCCGACCTGTTGTGTCCTGTTGTAGCAGTGTTTGTTTGGTTGATAATTGCATTGTAATATGGACATCGCTTTGCCATGTTGTACAGGGGAGTGGTGTGTATTGCAGTGGACTGGATCGATAGGATAGTGCATTGTAACTATTCAATGAAATACAATAATGGATTTTAGTTTTGTTTTGAAAGCTTTGTCAATGCAAAACAGCCAAATTGGAACCAATGGATTGCTTTCAAACCATGGAAATGAATACAGGTACTCCCCGATATACACTATTAATGCGGACCGGGAGCAATAGCGTATCTCAAATATTAGCGTAAGTCTAATTTCGAGGTTTTCAGACAAATTATTGCTATTTTTCGTATAGTTTTGACTGAAATTGTAGGTTTTTAGCCTCTAAATTAGTTATTCAATCTGATTTCTACTGAAGATTGCAAATTTATACCTTTTAAAATGGTTTTTAAAATTGGACAAAATTGTTTATTTTGAATTTAACATTTAATGTGTAAAATCAGTACAATTTGCTCGAAGAAATGTCAAATTTAGAAGAAAAAAAACGTGTAGCGAAATCGCGTATGTCGAGTATGGTGTATATCGGGGGTAATAACATTCAGAGAACGATAACAATTCGTTTGAAGAAAGGATAGTGCAAGAAAAATAGCCTGGCCTTACGATCAAAATATATGAATAATTACGCATACATAGGAAAAATATAAAAAGCAAATAAATCTTAAAATTATCTTGGTTGATCAAATATTCAAACATTATTTCATAAAAATGTGTTTTCAAATAATATTTGATATCCCTTAAATTTGTGTTGAAATTGAATTTTGTCAAACAAATACGGGTGGTCAAAGCGGGGCTATATTTCAAACACTTCCTTAATTTGATTCCCTCTACTTGTTTATGTCACGGGTCACTCAACAAGTTATTAGTTAGTGGTGGTATATTTTCTATCCCTTTTGGAGTCGGTAACGATCGTGTCAATCCCATCGTATCACACATTCACATACACACACACCGTGCTCAGCTTCATAATGGTAACCGTTTTGATTCTCGGCAGGATTCCTGGTGGACAAGTTCGGACGGTACAAACCAGTTGTCATCATGAGTTTGCTTTTAAATGCATTATTTCACCATTCGCTGCTGCTGATCCCGCAGCAGGAAATACCTGGCAAGCTACCGGAAGCGTACGTAATGAGACATCCCGGCACGGGAAATGTAGAGGTGAGTGTTACAACACATTCATAATTCAATTACCCCCAGCAGGAGGGCGTTGATTTCGTCAAGCTGTCTAGTTGAACGCTGCTACCTGTCGTTCATCATTCGAACATTGAACGACACGATAAAGTGTAGCCCAGCCCGTCCCAGCCACACCAGAAGCTAGTCAGCATGACCCGTAGGGGAAGTTTTTTAACATTATTTGCAACACCCGAATCAACGGTGCGGGTCAATTTGATTTGATTTTAATTTAAAAAAATTACCTTTGGGAGCACAACCTCCGATGTGCATTTACTGTTGAAAACAATATGGTAGAAAGCACAATTTGAATGTGTAATAAATATTTCAACAATATTTCATGAGCATTAATTTGTAATGAAGTAAAATCTATAGGAGTTTACTTAAGTATATAAGTAGCATATCATCGCATACAAGCTAACAGAAAGCGTTCATAATAAAAAAAAATGAAAATAAAAAAAAAATCAATATCTTCAAAAATGAACGATTTTTACAGGTTTGGTGGTCACCCTGCCCCAGCCGCGAGTGCCCAGAGGAGGAAGAAATCGATATCGTCGTCGACCAGTGTTTGGACCATTGTTTGCTGCAGGAGCAGAACCCGAAGATCGAGTTGGCACCACCACCGACCGATCTACCACTCGTCGTCACGCCGATTGGTGATGAACCGAACGATCCGAAGGACGATCTCGATCTATACGTGCGTAACAAGGGTAAAGGCAACAAGAACAAAACAGCGGACGTACTTAGCACTAGCAGTAGTTCAAGCACTACCGAGCTGTACATGGACAGTGAGTTGACGTAAATGATGTTCGTGTAAGGGGCATGATGTTTGAAATCCATTTTTTTAATTCTATTTTTTTAAAGAATCATTACTTAAAGAAACACCCGAAGAATCAGAGGAAAGTGAGGAAGGGTGGGTGGTGGCGGGCAGTGGCGATTCGGCGTTTATCGTACTCGACATGCACCCCGATCTGGGCGAACCGATCGAACAGTTGGGTATGGAAATCGAGCATGATGACAATGCTACGGTGACCGACTTTAAGACGCGCTTTGGTGTGGCCTTGCTCTGGCAGCAGGGCGTCAATGTTACCGCACTCGAGGAGGAGGATCTTCGCTGCGGTGGGCTGGTAATGACATCGAACATGACGCTCAACAGCAATATCAAGCTGTCGGAGTGGGCCGCTGACTGTATGGTGCAGCGTTGTCGATTCCGCCGAAACGGTCCCGATATCTGCCCGCCGGACTACAAGGAGAGCGACGATAAGATCTTTTGGATATACTTTCTTCTGCGCTTCCTGGCAACGACCATGCTGTCAGCGGGCGTCACCATAATGGACCCAATCGCACTAACCATGATCGAGAAGTATGGTGGGGACTTTGGCCGTGAGCGGCTGTTTTCCAGCATCGGTATGGCTATCTTCTCGCCAATCACCGGTGTGCTGATCGATCTGTTCTCGAAGGACCTGGGTTACACGGACTACTCGGCGGCATTCTACACGTATGACATTTTGCTGATAATCTCCTCGGTAACGGTATTCCTGATGCCACTCGGGGAGAAACTGCCGGCAGATAATGTGTTCAAGGATTTACTGAATCTGCTGAAGCTTAAGCACGTGATCATCTTCATTTGGTTCCTATTCTTGTTGGGCAACTTTTGGGGCTTCATCGAGAGCTTCCTGTTCCTGTACCTTAAGGAGCTTGGAGCTCCCAACTACTTGCTAGGTAAGGCGGCTAGTGACGGTTTCCAAGAGAGTTTGTTCATTTTCGGCATTGTAACTCTTTGTTAGGCATTACCATCACCGTTGGTACGGTGAGCAGCATACCCTTCCTGTATGGCGCTGGACGCATCACAAAAATTGTGGGACACGTGAACCTCATCGTGATTGCTTTCATCGCACACGCCTGCCGTCTAGTGGGCTATTCGTTTATTGAGTAAGAACCAGTCGTGCTGCTAGGTGAAAAAACACTGCTATTATAATAGCTATTGCACACTCTTCACAGGAACGCATGGTGGTGCTTTCCGTTCGAAGCGATGGAAGCGCTTTCTTGTCACCTGATGTGGGTTGCTGCCGCAACTTACTGTGCGCTGCTGGCTCCGAAAAATCTGTTGGCCACATTGATCGGTGTGCTGGGTATGGCTCACTTCAGTCTGGGCCGTGGCAGTGGCTCCTTCTTTGGCGGATTTCTGATCGGTGAGGTTGGCACACGCGAAGCATTCCGATACATGGGCCTGGTAGCGGTGGCTGGTGGACTTGCTTACAAATTCATACATTCAATCTGGTTGCGTAAATATGACAATCCTGTAAGTGTGCTAAACTGCGCCGTTGGCTGTTGGCTTTTGGGAAGAAAACTAAAAACTTGTGTCTTCCTAACACCGTTGTAGGACGCCGACGATGAAGCCGTGGAAAAGGGTGAAGCCGAAAAGCTGTACACCGATGGTGACGAGCCAAAGACGAAAGATCAAGGTACTTCGATGTCGCAGGAGCGCCTATCGCTCATGATAAAGTACAACCAGATAGGAAGCCTCACGTCCTTACCGCGTGGCTCAAGAGTAAGTAACATCGAAGCAAGCAGCATATTTTAATTTGAGCTGTTGCGTGAACGTACGCAACGATTATGTACTGTGGGGCTTACGCGACTCAATGAAGTGGAACAAAATGAAGCTATCTTTGGGAAAGGATGACACATTCATACACTGATATCGTTAGGAAGTATGTAAAACTTTAAACCATCAGCCACTGTTGGCATCAGATGAGATTTAGAAGAGGCACCAATGGATTCCGAGAATAAGCGCATGGCACCAGCTGTCTTGGCGTAAGCTTTGATTTCCCTTGATATGCTCATCGTTTCGAGTTTAGTTGTTGTTTGATTCTTTTTTACCAGCTTCAAGCGGATACCTGTAACCAGCAGAGCGAGAAGCATCCTCTGTGCAGATGAGCAAAGCTGAATGATGCCAGCTATTATTATCAAAACACCTCCACGCTTATCGTTGTTTACCTTTGCTCCGGTACCAAATGCCGGGTACGATGTATGAAGGAGCATTAATGTTTTTGTGTTATTTTTTTTGTGAATGTGTTTTATCTTTCCACATACACGGTTCCATCACACGAGAGCAGTCCTCTGCGGGGGAAGGGAACACTGTCTTCAGTCAGTGTGACCCATGTCATCTGGCAGATTTTCTACCAAGATGTGCGGGAAAATAAAAAGCTCAAAAATATAACTCACTCACGTGATGGTACATGTTGAGCGTAGACTGATAAAGGCCTTAGCGCTGGTACCAGCCAGTGTTCAGGTTTGTAAATTATTTCTTGTTTTTTTGTTTAGAAAAGATTGTTGGTTTTGCTTTTGGCAGCTGTATGTTCGTATGTGGCATGTCGTTGATGTACACAAGGATACATTGGCTAAGAACAAAAAGGGGCAGAATAACTTGAGAGATAACAGGATGAGCGATAATAAGTGTACGTGGTTTGTTTCTTTTGAAATTTGATGGAAACGGGTTTGACGTGAAAAGAAAAAATCTTTAAACAAAATGAAACAAGATGCTGCGTAAAAGCTTTAATGCGAATCGAATTCCCACGGGTACATAATTTATATTGCAGTTTGGTTCAAAATCAAACTTATCGTAAATGTCGTGTTTCATGAATTCCATTAAATTTAATCTTTAAATCTTGTATATAGTTTTATTTGATTTATGTTTGTAATAACTAGCAGAAAACGAATCTAAATGTAACTGCATGCCTTATTTTGAACGTATTTAACACATAACACACAACATGATTCAGGGGTTTACAGGGGTTCTCAAAATTTCGGACAATTCCTTGACTCTTACGCACAACGAAGAAACTTTATCATCCTTGTAGGGTAAATGTGCCAATAGTGGTGCAATTTGTGGTGGTACGAATGTATTTTTATTGATTTAAAGTGTCAGGAAGGTAAATTCATGAATATTTTAACACATAGCACTTGGAATATGATTTATCTTTGCAATCACAACCACCATGAAACACATCAATTTTACTAAAAAAAACATATTTTTGTGACTGCTTCGTTGTATCTATAATGGTGGTATGGTTCCTATAGTCGTCGTATTGTGTTCCTATTGTGCGGTGGTATACAAAAATGCATCAAAAATAGTGTATAATATCAATGGAACTTAGTTTTGAAGCTGTTTTCGTAAGAATAGCAAGGATTACTGCCATAATTACGATTTCTTACCTAATTTGATCGTAAAAAATGTATGAATTCGGTTGATGAAACTATTGACTAAAGTCCTGTCGTCAACCCACACCCAGAAAAGTTTGCTTGATTTGAAGTCGATTTTTCACTCAGCCAGATAAGCGAATTTTGGCCTTTGTTTGGTAAATTACTTACAGAAAACTCATTTATGTTGCTTATTTTAATGAAAACAGTACGACATGCCAAAAATATCGTCGGAAAAATGTAAAATGTTCTGTTTTTATTGATTTTATAACTAAGACCACTATAGGAACATGTCTATTTTTCGTATCTATAATGACACTATCGTAAAAAAACACTTAAAAATACGTAAATAAGATCAAAAGGCAATACATTTTAATAAAAAAATATCATTTGATAACAATTATGTTAAAAAAATAATAATTCGTTATAAAATCCTAAGGATTTTGGAAACAGGTCATTAAGTGACGGAATGGCCGCATTTAACTTTTTAACCCTTTTTAACGGCCAGAGAACATGTCACACTAACATAAATAACTTAGTTACTTTTAATTTATCGAATGCAACGCATTTTAGTGCAATACCACCACTATTGGTACTACCACCACGATAGATACGTTTACCCTATTACAAAAGTAACTTAAACCTAACAAGCTAAAACTCTATCCACCGGGGCACGTCTGTATGCTATCGCTGCTGGCTCCCGATCGCTAACACGCAAACATCGGACAGTTGCCGCAACATATTCCAGTAGTAATTTTCAATCTGCCCGTCCAACAAGCGAATATATACTATATACATACACATGTTGACCTCACACAAGGACTGTATACGAACGAGGTAAAATATTATCCAAAATCGGTTTGTTCATCTTGGATGCCTTTTGACAGCAGAGAGCCTTAAGAAATTCATCATATCCTCAAAAATTTACTATTACTAGAGGCATACATAGCCGGTCTCGTAGTACAGTCGTCAACTCGTACGACTTAACAACATGCCCGTCATTAGTTCGATCCCCAAATAGACCGCGCCGCAATACGTAGGACTGACTATCCTGCTATGGGGGGGAATCAATTAGTCACTGAAAACCAAGCCCACAAGTGGGTACAGGCAGGCCTTGACCGACATCGGTTGTTGAGCCAAAGAAGAAGAAGAAGAAGAGGCATGCATGCTCTTCCTGAAAATTTATTAACTAATTAACAATGTTCTTGCGATTACCAGCCCGTGTCATCATTAAAATTATAATTAAAATTTGATTTGAAAAGGGCTTTCAGATATCAAACTGCTGTAACGAATTTTTGGCTACTTTTCAAATCGTTCTACATTAGTTGGACCTCGTTCCTACAAAGCAATTCTCACGAATGCAGCATAGCGGTTTTCAAATAACCTTCCTGTCGTTTCTATCGATTCAATAGAGATATATTCAACTGAATGGAGCAATAACACTCCATCCTAAATTTATCCAGCGAAAGTGGAAAAAATTAAAAAGGGTATTTTACATGTATTATTGCTCCAAGAAGCGCCAAACAAAAACCCCATCAACTGAACGGAAAACAAGCGTAGCAGAAACGTTTCATTCGATGGCTTTCTTCCGTGTTCTAGGGTGACGTGAACGATGTCTTTTCCAAACGACGCAGCAGCTACAACATTGAGTTCGTACGCGCTCAAAAGGGTGGTGGCAGTGCTTCGAAGGTAACGTTCCTTTCCGAACCGTCTGGGGGATCAGTGGGAAGTAGTCGGTCGTTATCGTAAAAAGAGATTGATAATTGTTATTTGTTTTTTTGTTGTTGTTGTTTTGTTTCTATGTCTGGGTATTTCATTTGCACGTGTGCAACGGGCGTTCGGCAGGTGGATCTACTGAAGTCAGCGGTCGACATTAACCACAAGGCATCCCATCAACATCTGCGCAAGGAAGGTAAAGCGTCCGATCAGTCACTCAACTCGAAACGTGCCGACAGTGCACCACGTTTGAATCAATCGAAGAACATCTCGCAACCGATCCTAAGTGCGGTAGTGGACGAGGTAAGTTGGAGTTGGGGGGAGGGAGGGGGGGGGTTGGGATTTTTGGGGATGGGTAAATCAAAAGGTAGAAAAGCCATTAGAAAGGCACTAAGAACCTCCCGGACTCTCAATTCCATCCCTGGTGAATGGAGGATGCTGCTGCCTAAAAGGAACATTATGAGATTGTTGTGCAGGTTGTTTATGGCCGTAGTAGTAATGGGGACAGCAATGATGGGTATCGCCGATCTCGGCAAATTGTTCTGTGTCTCTGACTGAAGCTGTATGACTGTGTTAACCTGGTTTAGGATCTGCCGTCGTCTGTGCTGTCGCGCCACAGGAAAAAGCACCATCAGAGCGGCATTCTGGTCGTAAAGGCCTCCAGCCAGGACGGGGATTTGGATCTGCGCAATTATTTGCGGGTAATTTCGTTACACCGTACCTAGGCCGGCTAATGTGCATGATGCATGATGTTTGCATGTTGGCTCGCGATGTTTCGTTGATCGATAGTGCAATCTAGTTTAAATTGAAATAAAACTGCTCCAATTCCACCGCAAATCGTGCATGAAAATCGAAACCCATAGTAAACGGAATTCCAGATGATGGAGGGTTATTTACAGTTGCATTTGGAATGCGTGCATGGTGCAAGGAAGGAAAATCG
>SIXB01004304.1:0-17925 GCA_007018985.1 Anopheles bwambae
TACAAACAAAATTAAGATACTGTCACAAAGGACGAGATGCAGCGTTTCCCGTTACGAACATAATTGTGCACATTTTCCATTCCGGTTTTCTCCTGTAACCACGAAATCCATACTGCTAAACAATGCGAAGAATCATCGGGCCATCCATCCCCATTTCACTTTGTACAGGACGGCCCCTGTTTGTATGCAATTGGTTACGGGCATAGATCTTCGGCATACACATAGCACGAAAAGTGTGTCAGCGGGATGCAAATTTACTTCCCGACAAACCTCCTTTGGAAAGCAGCCGTGGCCACGGGAACTCGCCGAGACATACAAACACACAGCCCCAGTTACTAAATTATTCGTCCAGGTCCAACCCGTCGTACTGCTTGCGGCCTGGGTCGTCTGTGGTGCATTGCAAACGCATTGCAATTGCATTTTCAATTCAGGTAATAGAAAAAGCAGAAACGCAGGAAATGAAGCGAGAACAGCAACGATGGAAGAGGACGACGACCAAGAGTGGAGGGAAAAAAAACAAAACAACCTGCTAGCGTAGGTAACCCTCCATTGAAAAGTCGATGGAAGGCGGGAGGATCCACGACGACAGGACGGTCAGGGGGAAAACAGAAATGAAAAGCGAGCGTCCGGAAACGAAGTTGTATTGACCACTTTTTCATGCCACGCTGTTGGAGAAAAACACACTAACTTCTAGCCAGGCCAGAGGGCGCTGCCTTCGCGTATGCTCAGGTGGTGTTCTTCCCCATTGCGCGCTTCGCCATTGCGGGTTGCCACGCTTGGCCGATGGAAAATGGAATTGAATTTCAAGGTTGAAAGCGGAAGTGACGCACGAGGTTTTTGTGCAACAGTGTTGGACAGAAGAAGTAGTAGTGTAGTGTAGTGTACCCTGTCAGATGTTGGGGACTTTGTTGTTTCGGGAAATATATGGTGGTTGCGTTAGGACGTTTGTGCAAAAAAAAAAAACAAAAGCACAGCATCTCGTTTGTGCAAGCGTGATAAGGTGAGTTTTTCCGTTCCTTTCGTTACCGTTCTCTGCCTCCTCCCAAAACGACGGTGCATGTGAAGCGAATGAAGAAAGATGTCAAGGATAAACTGGAGTCTGTCACCAAAGCTACGAGCAGCAGTTTAGTTTCGGTGCGAAGGGTTTTTTGTTGCAGTTGATGTTGTTGCATACAACTTGTTTCGCTTTTTGTTTCGGTTGAGCGCACGAACATAAGAAAACGTGCTCTAATTGGAGGTGTGGAACAAGCCGAAGGTGGAGCGCAAAATTTTAATTAAGTCGCGTTGGATTTTTCATTTAGCACAGCAATGGCAGTGCTTCATCATTTCCAGAGCTTTATGATTGTTTAATTTTACCTTGTGCCATTGTATGCGGATTTTTTTTTCGGTAGCTCTCGTCTTTCATTTCTTCGTTGATGGCATGTTACCATGGAAAAAAAGCTGCTAGACAAATGGTGGGAGAAGGCAAAAAACAAATTAACACGATCAATAGCAAAGCAACGCAACTAACTTTGAAGGAGATTGAAAAGGTGAGCAAAAAAGTCTTCCCACAATAGAGCTTTCATGTTGGAAGGACTTTAACAAGAGACACCCTTTTTTGGGGAGGGACTGTCAGCAAACATTGGCCATCGTCTTTCTAGCTTTGGGTTCATCTTTAATTTCCAGAGCCATGGAAACAAAGCGCATTTCGTGGACCTGGCACAACACAAGCAGACTATTGCAGATTGCTGCCTTCGCGTCTTGACGGAGGATGATGAGTAAATTTTTCAAAACCGAAAAGCCTTAAAATGGAAGCAAGCTGGTAAAAGGGTGACCGGTATGAGACACGGTGGTGGCATTATCGACCGCCCCAGTACAATGATGGTTGGCGCGCGTGTAATTAAGATAAAATATTCATGAAGTACTGGGCGCATCCATCGGGCGCGGCTGACATTTTATTATTTCTTTGTTCCTGGAACGGGAGCTTCTCAACAAAAGTGGGTTCGGGGTTAAAAATTAAACCTTTCAAATTTGATGTTAAGCATCAAAACTTTTTAGAAAAAGTATGTGTTTTTTTAAGTTCAGACATTTTCATCAGTCGAATTGAAAAAAAACGGTAATTTTTATTTAAATTCAACAAAATGGCGAGGGATTCTGGAGAATCGAAATCGATTCTATTTCAAACCGAAACAAACATGTTTTTCAACGCCAACAACATGCATGTGTTTTGCTACATTTCACATAACATAAAACATAATGCGTTTTCTAATGTACGCTCAATGTGCGCACGTGACCTATTCAGTGCTGAACGAAGCATTATTAGGCTGTTCCGGTTCACACCGTCCAGACCTTCCTTTTCCAGGAAAATGTGATAGCCCTCTGACCCATTTGTTTGTGAGTGTTTGTGCAAGGTAGTGTCTATAATTGATAAAATGCGAATTTCCGTAAACATGTATCTCTCCCTAGTGCTTTGCGTTCCGGTTCATCCTTCGCACACCACCGTGCCGTAAATCGAGCTCGAGAGCTCATCTCATCAAACACGTAACACTAAAATAATAATACACCTCTCGGGCTGCTTGCAAAAAAAAGAAGCTATATAGCTCTTGATCAGGAAATAGTGTTTAAAATCGATTCTCGGTCATATGCGTCCTCTCTGCATCTCTCTTTCTCTGTGACTCTTCTGTGTCTCCCAAAACTCCCTGATGTGCCTGGCGAACACGAATTCCTTCATGGCGTCCCCATCCCGAACGATCTCATAAATATAAATGAACAATTTAGAGAGAGCGAGCGCGCGCTTGCCCAACATTTCCCACCGGAGACAAACGGGGAGGTGGGTTGAAAAGTCTCCTCCCGGGAGCATCGAAACCCCCGCTCCACCTCGGCTCGGCTGCAAAGATTGTGCGATGCGCTTTGGTAAACTTACTCCCCCCCCCCCACCAACAACCAGAGGGAGCCGGTGGAAATCTATAGCGATAGCAATGGAATCGTCGATGGTGGCTTTAAATTACCATCATCAGCTATTTAATGCTTTTCACCCACACACACACCCACGGGCGCACGCTTGTTCGTCCATGTCTAATGCTTCCTTTCCCGGGGTACCTTTGTCGCATTGCCACGACCACGCTACGCGGCCTGCACAAACAACATATGGTGCTGCAGAGAGGCAAAAGTCGTTCACTTCTTTACCTTCCAACCATCCCTAGCTGTTGGCTTGTTTCCTTTTTTTTTTGCTTTGTTTCCTACCCAGCCCTGTGCGCCAGTTTTAACACGAACTCTGGGATGCTCCGCCTGTCTGCCCGTCACGCACATATCCAGCCACACACACACACACGAACACGGCGTGTAGCACTTCCCGACTAAACGGTTCCGTTGTTCGGGTCCATAACCATGTCCGAAAAGGTTTTCGGTGATATGGGCGCAGCGAAATGTCGTGGAATCGTTTAAGGATTTTTTAAATTATGTAGGCCCCTATCTTGTGTGTGTATGTATGTGTGCCTCTCTCCATTTCAAAATGGGCTTCCCGTGGTGTGCACCGGCCCCATGCCCGCGCTCCGGCAAATCCCTCCCGTACTGTGGAACATTTTATTTCCTGCCTTTTCTGCTACAGAGTTTGGAGGGTTTTTTCTCCTCTCTTCTTTACCTTTTGCCCCAAGTCCCATGTTTTTTTTCCATGCTGTCGTCCCTTTTTGCTGTGTGCTAGGTTATGGTACATTTCGTGTCCCCCGGTTGGTGTTCGGTCTGTTCGGCAAAGATACGGCTTTCGAAACTTGCCGCAGTTGACTGGAACGATTTCATATATGGGTTGTGCAAAAGTTTTCCCGTTTTTCCCCCGGTGCACAATTCCACGGTCGAATGTGGACCCAGGGCCCGCACGCTATCATTCCGCAGGTGTCATTTTTCCGAAGGGCACGCGGGAAAAGAAAGGGAAACATTAACGCTACTACCTAATAGTGTTTGTTTTTCGTTAATCTGGAAGGAAGTAACGCTCGATGATATCAATGTGTGTGTGTATGTGGCTATTTTTTGCTCCTGCTCTTTCGATACAGACATTTTGAAAGCGTTCCAGTAAGCTAACGGTGGCTCGAGTCATCTTTTATATTTCGAGTTCGTTTGGTAGTGCTCGAGCCTCTTGCTTCAACGAGCAACACAGCGACAAGCGACCGTTGCTTTTTATGCCATCATTCAGATTAAGCGGAACATTACGAGCACTGGCGGCACTGGTGGCACTATCCCTTTCATATAGGGACAACCGGTTTGCTCAACGTTTACTGATCGAACGGGTAGGGCTCACCCATTGGCGGCACCGGTTTCGGTCTGGTTGGTTTTGTTCTTGCCATGGAATTATGTTGACTGACACAGGAACCGGGGGAGGGGGGGCTTAGTTGGAACGATGCCACCGCGCCTCGTACTCGTAGCGGGTACTGTCGCGCTTTTATTTGCTCAGTTCATTTGAGTGTAAACGAATTAGGCTAGTCTCGGCTGCTGGCTGCTTTGAAGTTGGATGAGTGTCGTCGTTCGTTAGTGCTGGCTGTGAGCGGGATAGAACGATAGTCAGTCGATGTGTCACGGTGGTGAAATTAAATCTACAAACTGTGAACTGCTGCCGAAACGAGTGTAATGAGATTTTCGTTGTGTTGGCCACCGTTTCTTGAACGGTCGTCGAACGGCAGTTGATTGCTAATCTGGTTGTGATGAATTGAGGAGCTTAAGGCGGTGCCCGAACGTTTGGTGCACGAGCCAGATTGAGTGAAATATTTACCTGCTGGCATTAATTGTCGTTTTCATTTAACAGTGATTTACATTCCCTACACAAGTTGGATTATACATGGAATAAAGATTGTAAAATGGTAAAAAATGGCTGATTTACAATGTTGAATCTCCCAGCAAGCCCCAGAAAGGGAGTGGAAGAAAAATGCTCCACCAAATCATATGCCAACAAATTCCCGCGATAATTCACCTTTTCAAACCACCATCGGACCATAAAACTTTTCCACTTACCTTACCGGTGATAATCGTGCGTCATTACGACATTTATAAATCTTGAAGTAAGAGCGAAAAAAACAACGTTTCCTTTCCAAAATTTAGCGTCGCACTTTCAGAATTGTCTGCCACTGTGTGCGAGGCAGTGCGATAATGACTTTCACCGTAACGACTCGTTGCGCACGATTAAGACACTAGACTGTTACCCCACTTCCTGCCGCAATGGAGAAGGGGGGGGGGGAGAGGGGAGCGTTGCAGCATAGTTTTCTGGCGTGTGGTAAAAGTTTTCCAAAAACAGCGCTTGTTCGCTGCTCGGGAAATGCTAAAGGTGGGATTTAGGAGGGCTTTTGAACGCGTAAGATTAATGCGCAGTTTGGTTTAACGGAGTAAAGATTAACTGGTATAAAGGTGTTGGCGGCTTGATAGCTGCAATTAGCTATGCACAATTTTCGGATTTTGGTCCTTCGAACCGGATCTTAGCTAATATGTGCTGGAATAGCAAAATATGGGATTTTTCTAAGGTAATTTGTGCTGAGGGGTAAAAAACTGATAGTTCGGCATTAGAAAATATCTCTAGATATTACAGTATGGTTCAAACTTTTGACATATTGTTCCAACATTTTGCTTTTGTGCACGTTAGTTTGTAAGCCATAAAGGGCTTACACATTTCGCGAAAACACGCTTGGAATCATTACAAGGTTACCAGGCTGCAATTATCTATATAATAATTCTCGGTTTTTGGTCCTTCGCGCCGGATTTTACTTAAGTATCTTATGTAAATACAGCTAATATGTGCTGGAATAGTTAATATGGATTTTTTACGCCAATTTGTGCTGGGAAGTAAAAGGCTGATAGCTCACCATGACTATGTAACGAAGGTATTGTGTTGTTGTTCAAACCTCTAACATATCGTGAAACATTTTTCTTTTGAAGCGCTTAGTTCGTAAGTCACATGGAGGGTATTATATTTCGCGAAAAAAAAGCTTGTGAGTTGTAACCATCCCATCAATATACCTTCCCAACTGGTACCGCCACAGCCCATATCTTCCAACGGTACCAGCGCCAGGTACAGCGGACAACGCACCGAGCAACATGCATCTTACATTTGCATAATGAACTTCCACGAGAACATGATGTTTCATCAACTTGCACACTCACCGGGTATTATAATACCCCCTGTGTGTTGCCTTTGATATTCAAGCACATTAGCATAATGTTCGTTGTACTCTCGGGTGAACTAATGACAGGCGGCAAACGGTTTCGGTTGCCTTTCCGAGCTGCACTACTACATCCTCGAGATGTCAGCTGCACCAGGTTAAGCGTGCAGGAGGGACAACTTTTTTTTGTGTTGGTGTGCACCGCTTTTCCATTAGCAACAGTAGCGAGCAATGAAGTGGAGTGTAGAAAAACCAACACAAAAAAGCTCAAGAAAACGACCCAACTTCTCCAGCAGTAGTTGTTGAGTTTAATTGAATACAAATGAAAAATCTGTACCCTAAAACGAGGAAAAAAGCAAACTGTGCGGCACAAACCGGGTGCCATCCTTTTGTCGTCGGTTGCAGAGCAAATCCGAACAGAGAGCAGTAAAATACCACAGTCTCGAGTCGAAATGAGCAATCCGCTTTGGAATTTTTCATTTCCGGGCGAGGTTTTTGTGTGTGTTGTTTTGTTCTTCTTTTGCCTTCTACTGAACTCCGTCCCTCTTGCATGGGTTGATGAACGAAGTGGGTGGTGCGCAGCTCCTTTCTTACGCCAGAGTCTCTCACTCCACAGCCAATGCAGCTAGAAGTGGCTTTGGCTGCTGCGAGTGTTTTGTGAAAAATTGAGAACCAGAAAGACAAACTATTTCAATTTTGCTACCCCCTCTATAAACAAACCTCCACCTTTGTGGGGTATGATGGGAGGGCCCGAACGCAACAGACGCAAAGGCCCTGTTCGACAATATCCAATATCAATAAAAACCGACGTCGGGGACGGGGGGGTTGCTGATGCAGTTTTAGTAGCCGAGATGGCACATCGAGCACACGAAGAACGATCGTTTCTTCCCGAGCGGCGAGGGCCTGGTTGTGGTTCGATACACCTGCCTTACAAATAAACAAAGCCACACAATCAAACGGAGAAAAATAAACATCGTCGTATTCTTCTGATCCTTCCATCCCTTGGCCGACAGTACAGCCTTGTGTTGTTTGAGCAGGCGGGCGGACGGAGAACATTCTTCAAAATTGAGCACCAAACGCGCTTACGGTATCGAATACTGCTACTTCTTCAGGTACAGCGATACACCGGACCGATGCACCGTAATTCATTTCTGCCTAAAACATCTCCCTACATGGCCCGCTGGAAGCAATCCAATAAGCAATTGAAGCAGTTGTCATGGTAGAGGCATTTTTATTAAAAAATCCTGTGGCTACAATTTATTTTGCAAAGACAGCACAACATCCGGGAACGGCAAGCCGATTGAAGTTGGGGCATTGGGTTGAGTTATATTTATTTTAAATAGTTGCATTCATACATCGGTCACATTGCTACGAGCCCAGCACATATCAGGTTAGTTGTGGATGCTTCACTCGGCAGAATGTACCGAATGGAACGGATCGATTGATTGACCGAAGCATTCGCAAACATATCACAAAACCACTAGCACATCGGTACTCGTTTATTTACGAGTGCATCTAAGAAAATCCCGTTCTGGACAAGGCATCAAAGCTTCTGCCGAAAGCGATGGCTGTTTGTTTCGTTTGTGAATCGATGCCATCGAAAAGGGATGTGTTATGGATGGGCAACCATTCGTCTGACGCCTGTCGATCTATCTATCTCTCTCTCTCTCTCTCTCTCTCTCTCTCTCTCTCTCTTTCTCTCTCTCTCTCTCTCTCTCTCTATCTCTTTTTCTTTCTGCGTTGACTTACGGTACGGAATTTGCCTACATAAATATTATCCTCTTTGCCGGGTGTGAGCTGGTTCGGTATCAGGATCGTGAGCAGAGTTCGATCGCAAATACCACGGTGTGCAACTATGCATGTCAACAGACAACAACGGTTGCAGGCGTGTCAATATTGTCCGACCGAAGAATCTTGCTGCGGGCATGTTGGATGTCGGTACGGTTGCTAAAGGATTTAATGCTACAGTAAAGAATGCAGCTATGATACGTGGTAATGTACAGGGAGGAGCGATGTGGTGGAGAGGAGGGGAAAGCGTGGTAGGAGGAAAAATACTTTTCTGCCATTGTTGTTTGATTTTATCGTGCTTTTATCATGCAGCTCGGTTGATACTAGTAATATAAATCAGTGATGCTATGGTAAAGGCTTATCCATTAATTACGTTACACTCGTTGGCATGAGAAAGCGTCTTCCAGCAATAAGATTTAAGCGTTACAAAGGGTCGGAGGTGGGTGTGGTAAACATAATAGATCTAAATTTTGTTAACACAGAATTTGCTCATATAACTATGTAGTTGTGTTAAATGTTTATTATTTTATTTTGTATTAATTTTATTTGTTGACCATAATTTTTTTTTGTATATTTCATTTGTCAAATCGGTACAATTTTCTCAAACAATTTTGAAATATCTAAAAAGTCATACATAACGAAGTGTTCTGCACGATTTTTTTAAAAAGAATATTAAGCATAAAAGTACTAAATTATGATAAAAAACAACTATTTTCAAGCATTATTCTGACGGAGAAACGTTATGTTTGAATAACACGAAAAATCGAGTTACACGATTCCGGAGGCATTATTTGGGTAACTCAGGGAAATACTGTACGGGTAGTCCTCGAGCTACCTCCTATACGCGGATTCGAAGATACACGGTTTCAGTCCGAAGATATTCAGTCCGAATACACAGCTAAAACCACCCCTTACTTGCAAAATTATTCGAAAATTAGTGATATTTTGGTTGGAAATTTCGGTTTACGCTTATTTATATATTATTTTAATTTTTGCGCGATTTATGGATAATTTATAAGAACTTAACAGTGTTATTGTTAGAAAGAAGATGCGGTCAGTAACTAGAGTAACTGTTACAGCTGTATTGTAAAATTAATTGTATGGCTTACAAGACTAGCCCAGACTAGAAAAAGCTCACATGTTATTTCAAGTCAGCATAATCAGGTGACATTATAAAGAAATATTTAAAAAGTTCATAAGATATGGTTCCTCGAGCACATTTAATCATTTAATCAAAACATACTGCTACAGTGTTTTTTGTTCCATGTAAAATAGATCTTCTTTGTCTCTCGAGATAATTGTCCAAACAGTAACAGCAACTCACCTGTACGATCAAACTTTGATTTTTAGGAAAAGTTTTTCACCACTACTTAACATGCTTTATTCTGTTCTGTTCCACTCTGTTACACTGTCACCGAGGTTGCAAGCAAACGAAAAAACTTTCCTAATCAAGCATAAATATTATTTCGAAAGTTTGTTTCACTTGTTTCGTTTTCGAGCGCACCTCATTTACGCTCCATGCTCCATGGTGCCCGACATGCAGGTGACTGTAACATGCCCTTTGTTGTATTTGTTTGCTGTTGAAAGTTGTATGGGATACACACAAGCTGATGAAGTAGAAAATGTACTCTTGAAGCGTTCTCTTTTGTTAAAAAGATTAATATTGACTAAATGGAAAAGAAAATGCGGTGTGAAAACTATTGAATTGAGTGCTGGTGATGGTGATGAGAAAAAGTATTTCATAGTTAAATTTTGAGATTGAGCGTTCAATTCATTCGTTCTGATTTTGTTTTCCTTGTGAAATGCCACAGTTTATTCTCTTTTTTCCACTAACAACCGTCATTGTTATTCCTAATGAGTACACAAATCTTACGTTCCAAATTGCTTCCTGCCAAAGGTCACACATTCTTTCGCCTTTTTCCTTTTTTCACCGAAGAACGTGCCGGGACTGTTTGTAGCAATCGCTCCAGCGGAAGCAAGACACTTCAGCATCGTAGTGGAAAAACCACTCACTCAACTGCCTCGGTCATTCAGTGCATCTCAGCCTAAGGATGACCTTTTTCTTTTTAATTATGTGCTTAATGCTTCCGCACTCGCGCTGGCTCACGAGTGGAATGGGACAAACAGCACAACGTACTACCTCTGGGTAGTATGTTCTGGGAAATGCACAGCAATTTCTGGCTCAAATACTCTTGAACTACTGGATTTATCTTTCACACGACCCACGACCCGGGAAAGAGTAAACGGCAGGGCAACCTCCTAGTTTGAGTTAAAAATGATCGTTGGCTACAATGTGGCAAGAAAGGGTTGCCATTCCTTTTGCTGGTTGATTTTGCACATGCAAGTAATAGTCTGTCAGGCAGCGTAAGCTTTTTCTTTTTGTTAAGCTAATTTTGTGGAACAAGTGGAAGGAAAAAAATCGAGTCCAATAACTCGTTCCAACCGCGAAGAGGCAGATCATACACAACCACTTATCTGCATCCGGCCGTTATCCAAATCGAACCATGTCGAACTGTCTGGCATGCTGGGGCCAAAAAAGGGTTTACTGGTCGGATTAATTTTGATAAACTTGAAAGATTGAAAGCCTCTATAGCTTGCTTTTCTATGGCGTGTTGTTTCCACTTTCTCTACCCTCATCTTCCACGAGGGTTTCGCCTACAGCAATGCTAATGAAATGGAAAATACCACCTCCCCGGCGATGGTCGTCCAGTCCGTGCTGGATGAGTGCTTCCGTATCGGGACTCCGGCAAGCACAGGGACGAGGGTGAATGCGATTTTCATTAAGCAAATCGATGAGCAGCAATTCACTTTTGAATTTTTATCCAGCCCTTCCCTTTTCCTCGACCCATTCTACGCTACCGGAAAGCTTCTGTTCGACGCTAAACTTTCTTACTGGTGCTTCGCGCTCCAAGCAGCCGGACGAAGACCGAACGAGGCGAATGGATTTATTATCTTTCTTTGATGAGATTCTTCCGACGAATTGGAATTCGGACGGATGGACTTTATTAAAACGGTGCTGGGATGCGCCCTCGCCGGTTTGCGAAGCATTTTGGACTTTTGTGAAGTTTTCTTTTCGCTGTCTCTACGTAGTATCAGAAACTTTTTGAACTTGTTTCAATCAATTTTAAAAGAAGGAACGGAAATATGGGATAAACATTAATGAACTGTTGACAAGCACATATGTTTAAACATCATTTATTTTAGTTTCTACAAAACTTAACATAGCACAATGAATCATTAGGAATATCAAAAGTACGCAGCATCTTAGTGCACCCATTGGCATTCGCCCGATGTTCTTTGGAAAGTGGGTCACTACGCGAGTGTAAACTCTAATTAACCCAATTTCGTGAATAATACATTGCTAATTGTTAATTGATTCGTCAATAATTAATCTTTGCCGAAGCCATTCGTGAGCCGGATAATGGTACTGCTCGGAATCTTTCCATCCGTTTATATTCCCCGAACGGAGCAGTGTTACTCCTTCGCAGTTCAGTCATAACTCATAGCGATAAGAGCCTAAGAAATGACGCTCCGTAAAGTGTAGCATTTTCTGCACAAGACTTAATTAGGGGATTAGGATATATTTTAGAATTGCTGCTGGATAATAGGACTCCAACAAATAGGATCAAGAACTTTTCACAGTTACATGTAAAATACAATACAATGAACGCAATGAATGTAATAAAAAAGCTTTAAAACATTTTCGCGGTTATATTGATGTTGATAGTTTTAATTTGAAAAAATGCGAATTTCAAATAAAAATGAGTATCATGGTATACAAAGCGTTACTCTTGCATATTGAACACTCTAAACAAGTGTTTATTGTATTCCATTAAGAAAATTAGTCTCCTCCTTTGTTGTTGTGTAAGTACTAATGCAAACTGGTCAAAGCAAATACAGGGTTTTGAATCATATTCAGCCACTTTCCCAAACGCGATCGAATTCGAGAACGATCATAATGATTGTCAAAATGACATAAAATTGAGGTTTCCTAGCATTTTTTTAACATTTTATCATATTGTAGGCGTAACTATGCAGGATACTAATGAAATAGAATAAAACAACCATTGCATCTAGGCAACTGCTATTATCGGTTCTCTTCGATCGAGTTTGGGAAAGTTACTGATAATGAAATAGTGCAATCTCTTAGTGGAAAGCTTGCAATCATATAATGAAATCTGTCAACCGAATAGGAGAATTTAACAAGCGTACGTTTACTTAGCTTCAACTGTGCTAATCGTCCACGTTGCCAATGTCCACCAATGCTATTTTCTAAAAAAAACATAGTAAGTAGTTTTCGCTGGCATCCATCTGGATACAGTGTGAACTAAATAAATGCTGCCGTGCCGTTACAGTTACAACATGCTAAATTTCTAAAATTAACTCAAATATTTTAGTTGTAAAGCTTCCCTGCCAAATTGCAAAATTCATATGCATATTCCATTCTATGATTGCAAACCTTTACCATGGTGCTTATACGATTCCAATATTCATGTGCAACATTCCTCTAACCTATAGAACTATTCATATGATTCCTAACCCTGTAAGATTAAAATGTATTAGGTTTGTAAAATTGCACTGACGCATAGATACAATAAAATTATGAAGTAATCTGTAATAATAGCAGTGGTGAACTGAAGACTTGTTTCTAATCTCATTGACCCTAGATAAAGTTATCATTGCGATTGATAGCAAGCCTAAGGTGAAGGTTGTACCGCTATGTTGCCCGGTATGGTTGAATGAACTTGCACAAGGTTTCACACTGTCTGCCACAAAATACGCGTTACACTTTATCGGATCGCTGTAACAGTGTGATGTCGCGGCTTAAATGACTTTCAGAATGCCACGACAATACGTCACAAAGACTCACATAACGTGAAGTGTATTTCACTTAAGCAAATGACGTAATATAAGATCCTTCCGTAAGGTCGTCATGAGTGTTGGTGTTTGCTGGATTCTAAAAAATACATGTAAATGTAAATCAGTAAACCCGTTTAAACGACTTTTTCCTATCTCACTTACTTCTTATTAGTAAACTCTTGGTTGAGCAGGGGATTAATCTTGACAATACTCTCACTGTTGTGCTCGTGCGCCAATCGTAGGAAGGCTTGCATAAAAAAGCTACCGTTTTGTGTGTCTCGAAACGATACAGCTCCTGGGAGATGAAATAAAAACAACAAAAAGGTTTTTTTTTAATTTCCCATTAGATGCGCTTCATTTTTTACCTTTCTTACCACCATTCTTACCTTGGTATGAGCTTTGAAAGATAATTATATCGCCTTTGTAGCTCATCGAGGATGTCGCATCGGCCACCATGGTCGCATCCCCTCGACAAGCTTGCAGAACAAATAGTTTGGGTTTATCGTTTAAAGTGCGGTTACTGGCGCAATACTCCACTACATCATCTTGAAACGAGTATAACTGTCCATCCTTTGCCATAATTGTATCGTTTGCACTTCCGTGGCTCATGATGAAGACGATCAGGCAGCTGTTTTTGGTGAAATCTTTCCTGGAAACTGCAATGATGAACGTAACACGTTAGCAGTGATTGAAATACAGCACAGCTTGCCGTTGTGCGAATGGTTAAAGTCACTTACTTTCTCCCATTTTACGTTTAACCTCAGCTTTGGTTTTATTTTCGTTGATGTCGAGCCTATCGCATCGATAGTGCTGGCAAAACTCTTTTATTTGTTTCAGGTCATTTGCACTGCCCTCTCTGTTCATTTCAGGGGTTTTGAACTGGTCATGATGGAACACCAACACATAAGCATTTTTTGACAGATCATACGTACGGGATTTTACAGGTTGAGTGCTGAGAGCAAAAGGAAAATAAGTTGATATTCATATTAAGCTGAAACGATATGAATATTATCTTTTACGTACGTATTCCTAGAAGCTGACGATATAGCATTTGCTTGGAAATTTGCACTGAAACAAACACAAAAGAAGATTATCAGTCCGCTGTTAAGATTTCACCGATTACCATTACTCAGAAAAAATGATTCATACGGTGGCTGAAGGTAGCTGAACGGCCGAGACGCATCGACAGACCTACGTAGCGTAGGCCGCTCATACACCTGTGTGTATGTGCGCGTCGGTAAATTGGTTGTTGTGGTGGTGTTAGCAGCAGTAGTGATAGTTTGTAATGTTCTTGCATTGTTCGAACTGCTGGTTGTTGTTCTGTGCACTTGATGTGTGACTTTGGTTTCCTTAGTCACTAGCAACGCTGATGTGCTTGTAGCTCGCGCGTCCGTAACTATTTCAGTAGTGGATTTCTTTTTCTCCTTCTTTGGCTCCTGGTGTTTTGATCCGGCGCAACCCATGGTTGACACTGCCCTTACGATCTCACGATCACCTTACGCGTTAAAAGTTCAGTTTGTTACTGTGAGCACTGTATGTTAAGGTGTACGTACGGGTCTGTGTCGATAACACACAGCGGCAAAAGCGATAAGAATTGATAAGCGACGACAATGGTGACAATATGCGGGTTCGCCTATCAAACGCTTCACCGAGTGGTACAGTACGGTAAACAGTGAATAGTTTTGAAAAAATGTGTTTATTTCTCAAATATTTTTCAAAGTTGTTATGTAAGAAAATTATTAAAAATTTCAATTATTTGTTGTGTGTCGACTTTCATTTATAATAATTATTTTGACAACAGTCAGTTGTAGTTTTAACCATTAAACGGGTTCGATATTTGATCGAATCCAAGATGCCAAAGAACCATCTAATGTCAATGCAAGTGTCCCAAGAGACCGAACGAATGTTTTGATTTGACGGCCGTGACTTTGTATTTTGAAGTGCAGCTGTCAATTTTTGTTTACGCATATTTAAGCAGGAACCTTATTATTTATCGTAGCAGTTCACCAAATATCAGGTCTCTCCGCAAGGTCACTGTCATTGTGGGTACTTGGGCTATTCTGAAAATATTAACATTATTTATGTAATGTAACGTAATATAATTTATTTTGTACAAGTAAATGTTTTTGATAGAACATACTTTCTCTCTTTGAATTCCCGGTTCAGCAGGGTGTTAATGTTGATGATGCTTTGCTGGTTGTTTTCATGCAACAATCTTAAGAAAGATTGCATGAAAAAGCTGCCCTCCTCAATATCACGTAATGATATGTAACCTTCAATAAAAAAAAATCAAAAATGAACAACGGAATGTACAGGAACAACATCCCGTCATCTTGGGCTGAGTTTGAATTTTAAAAAAAGTACAAAGTGTACTTCTTTTGTGATCATACCTTGATATGTACTTTGGAAAATAATTACATCCACTTTATCACTCCTGGGGGGTCTTGCATCAGCCACGATTCGATCGTTTCCGCGGCAAGCCTGTAGAACAAATAGTTTCGGTTTACCATCCAATGTGTGGTTTGATGTGCATTTCTCTACGATATCTTCCTGGAAGTAAAACCACTTCCCATCGGAAGCCAGTATTGTATCGTTTACACTTCCGTGGCTCATGATGAACACGATCAGGCAGCTGTATGCGGTGAAGTCTTTTTGTGAAACTGCAAATTTAATAATAAGATTGTATTTTATATTCATATTCCTGTTAAATGAAAGCAGATGTGCGAATGCAGCTTACTTTCGGTCATCTTTTGCTGTACATATTCTTCAGACTTGTTTTCATTGATATCAAGCTTATCGCAACGGTAATGTTGCAAAAATTGCTGTATTTTTTCCATGTCCTTTGCACTACCGGGCCTGTTACAAGCACTGTTATCGAATTCATCGTTATGGAACACTAGCACATATGCATCTTTGGACAAGTCGTAGAAATGTTCTCTTCGTTTTGCTTGTTCCATTTCATTCTCCATTCTCATGACATCATCCCACGTCATACCCTTCGGTAGTAGTGTCGGCTGTAAGGGCTTCATCTTAGGCAGTTTATCTGTGACTGTGTAACTATGTTCGGCATTATCTGATGCAATACGGGAATTACTTTGATACCGGTTTGAGTCCAATGATTCGTTAGAACGGAACATATTATCCTCATCTTCACTAGTTTCCTCTTCTTTATTTGCTTGATTTGAACTTGCAGAAATACCCATTTTCTTCTAATTAGCAGAATCACTTATTAGGCACACACGTTTATTGAAAAGATTGGTACGTAATACTGCCCCCAAGCTTTCGTTTGTACTGTGAACACTTCATACCTGCAGCAGCATATAGGGACGCAACTAGTGCTGTAGGTTTTTGGCATACAAATGGAATAAAATAAATGGCATGATAAGAGCGCATGACGTATTGCACCTAAAACATCAACAAGAAAACGTGAACGAATAGGGGGTACGATTATCTAAAGCACGATTGAACAACTGAGGTGCAACGAATTGCTGGTTGATGGTTACCTTTTCATACGTTATTGATATATTGTTATTGTTGTATGTATTGTTTCTTGTATTTGATTGCTTCTTAAAAGGAGCTTGTGTTTATCTTGTATTTAGATTTATTTTAGACCTTTGAACTATTCTAGCGCATTTTATGATTTTCGTTTATTATTGCTTACTTAAACTGTTGTAATATTGTGGCGTACATATTGAACTCCGCTCAAAATGTATCCTGAATTCCAGTTTTGTGTGCTCAACGGAACAATTTTCAATTACTTGCTAGTATGGAGTAGCTCAAAATCGAAAGAAAAGTTCGAGTTGTAGACACACATTGCATTGGGTACGCTGAATTCGAGTTAGAGTCTTATCTAAATTTGTTATTTTACTTTACCGATTTGATAAATTTCATGATTTATGGTATATTTTATCGTTTGAATTTTTGTTTTTTAAATAGTGCATGCTTACCTTTGTCTCGGAATTCTCGGTTTAGTAGAGTGTTGATGTTGATTATGCTTAGCTGATTGTTTCCGATTATTTTTCGATCAATTACAAAGCTTTTTCAGTCCAGTATGAAATGTCGGCTAGTAAAAAAATATGGAAAAATAACATACTTTCTGAAGCAGCCCCAAATTGTTTTATAAAATGCTTTGGTCTGCGACCACCAGATGCGTTAGTGAAAATCTAAATTACACTAGCGAGTACGGACAATGTACCCCGGCCTTAAAGTTTCGATTGTATGCATGTTATGATTAGTTTTTTTTCTTATTCCCAGCCAAGACTCAAACGCAACAACGTGATATTACCATGCCTATGATTTGCTTTATTCGGAAATAAACCTCTTTGTGTGTCTTAAGCGGTTTACTGTATACAATGTTAGCGTTTTCAGTCATTTTATATGTTCTGACGGTAAACACACGTTGGTATTATAATCATTAACTGTCATTATCAGTTCAAAGTATGTTTCCCATTTACTGATTAAGCTGTCCATTTTATAGACACCAAATGGTGCACATACTTCTTATTACATATGTTGTATACCACTGAATTAAACTGATTCAAATCAGTCACAAATGAATCACCATACAGAAACACCGCTGTGAAACTGTTCGATCTGACATGGTTGAGTTTTTAGCCAGCACAAGAAAGTATTGAATTGAGAAGATAACAAGAAAAGGATAAGATATTGCCAATTACATCAGAAAAAGTAATGGGAAAGCTAACCCAAGCTATCTTAAGGCCGGGGTACATTGTACGTACTCGCTAATGTAATTTTTGTAAACGCGTACGCCATCTAGTGGTGGCGGGTGGAAACTAGAGGCTGGTATAATTTATCTGTCAAAAAGTGTTTTGGGTCGAGCAGGCTATAATTTTACCCAATGATGGATAGATATTGGAAGATGCGGAGAATTGCCCAGCGCTTTGTATGAATGACGATTTGTCCAACAACAACAACACTTAAAGGCCGGGCTACATTGATCGTACTCCGTAGTGTAATTTTTATTTTCACTAGCGCATCTGGCGACGACCAGCGCAAGCTAGATGTCGGTATAATTTATGTGTCAAAATTATTCATACTTGGTGTCTCATCAAGTTTCGAGCAGGCTACTTGTATGCCGTATGAAATGTTTATAAACGTCCATGAATTACAACAAAATAGGCCGTTAATTGTTGTTGTTGGA
>SIXB01004305.1:0-17923 GCA_007018985.1 Anopheles bwambae
TATTATTATTATTATTATTATTATTATTATTATTATTATTATTATTATTATTATTATTATTATTATTATTACCCTTTTTCTTATTATTATACCTTTTTATTGCAGTCGCTTTTGTTTTGGCTATTTAAATGTCACACTCGTCTCATCACCGCATTTTGCGAGCATTATTCCTACCAGCTCTCTCAAATGCACCTTACGCTCTAAATAGCACACTCCCCTGTTTCTTTTTGTTGCTCAGATAAACGTGTCTTCTTTCTCTATTGCCGTTTATCTTTCTCTTATCCATGTAACCATGTTTAGGAATCTATGGATCCAAACCATCAACGTCCAATGTATTTGAATGAGAACAGGTCAAGCCTGTTGCTTGGTTGCCATTTTCAGTTTGCTTTTGGACAGTTTCATGAAAAACTGTTTACAAACAAACGGGAAATAGCTGAATCGGAAAAGCAGATGATTTTACTATAAGAAAGATTCTAATGCTTGCATATTTTGCGGCCAATCGCTCTTGAAGACAAAAGGCGAAGTTATTAGAGTCCACAATGTATTCAAAAACATTGATAAACGTTTTCATTGATTGCCATTCCATAACCACGAATTACTACCGTTTGAAAGGTTCTGCTGGAGGAATCAAAAGCTTAGCAGGGATTAAACAGCACAGTATATGTTACAACTGGATATAAGAAACTCTTATTAACTCTCAGTTTGACACTACAATGACACATCGAATCGGCACACACAGGTACAATATGCAAACCGTCCTTTGCGTATGAATAAATTTCCTTGAAACGGATTTTTTCAACATTGATGTCGATGCGCAGACAGTTTGCATCAAAAGCTTTTCGAATGGGATTTTTCCAATGAATAGACTTTAACTGTAAGACTTTTTAAACGCAATCGGTATGACAGTTGCCAGTTGTCTTTGGTGACTCATGTTTACTGCAAAAGAGAAATTACTAATCCTGAATCCCAATTCCGAACACCCGACTATTCGACCATTTTTCAATCAAAAGCGGCTACTCTTGCCCAAAATCTAGCACCAAAGCTCAACCGACAGGTACTTACACCACTGATTTCCACCAGCTTTCGGCTAGGCCTGCGTACAAATCAATCATCAAAACGGACGCCCCTGTCATTGCAGGACATTGCATTTGTAATTCCACGACCGCTAGTCCGGACCGTAGTGGAATTATCCCCAAAACGAGCATGCAAATATAGTCCCATCCATCTGCCGAATGGGTTTCCAATACATCAAAATCGTGCCCGTTTACGTCCGTGCGTACCGCAGGGTTTCGCAAAATGAAACACACTTTTTTTAAGCCACTGTGAGATTGTATGTGTGTTTTTGGTGATGTTTTTCTCGTGCAAAAGAGAAAGTATTGGCATGCTCCGTCTCGCCTACCTGTGATCCGTGATGTCGCAAAACCTTGGACGGATTGATGTGTGAACTGGCGGGTTTTTTGTTTCTCGTTTTCCTTTTTCCTGTCCTGACATTGCACTCCGGTGCGATCTGTGACTTACATTGGCTTATATTAAAATTTATGCCCTATGCGATGCCCTACGCTGAGCGCTCAGCCCACGCGATCACAATTAAGAATCCGGCGCAGCCCGTAAAGCACAGCGCGGGCTCGGGCCGTCGTCGTCGTCTCGCGACCGCAATTCGATACTTTAACCCGCCTTTCCCCGGTCACCACGCGCACGTGTTGCCTCGTCGAACGGAAGGGCCGGGAGGATGGTGCGCATGCAACATATCACGGAAGTACGGAACAGGATACCCTACCTCGTCGTCGAGCTAGCAAAGGCGGAGCTGGAGAAACATCCCCCGCGCGTTCGGAAAAGTAATAAAGAACAATTGCGTCACATTCGGTTGATTTATAGATTCGATCCGTCCGCCCGATGGCTTCGCTACGGCAAGGGCCGGGATTGCTGCACAGCCCGGTTTCTTAACCGGTAGGTAAAGGATTGCAAAAGACGCGCCCCACTGGGCGGTAGCGCTGAGGGGTACTGCGACGATACTGCTAACAGGGCATGACCATAAAGCATAGTTTTGGAACGCCGAGGCCACCGGGTGGATGAGCGGTTTCGGCTCGTAATTCTTTTGCACCGCATACACACACACACACACACACACGGAGATAGAGAGTGGGTAAGACGGGGAAGGAGTAGACAGAGCAGAGGAGGATGGTGATTGGAAACTGTCCTGTATGGGATGGTGCTTGCGCATTGCGCATTCCAATAAACCGTCAAAGCAAGCAAAGCGTCGGGTCTGTGGCCTGCTTTGATGAATGGGTTGTACGGCTCTGTTTAAATGCTTTATTTCACTGATTTTCCTGCTCTTCCAGCACCTTTTGGCTGTTCGCTTCAGTCAATGATGTATTGGAAATTGTGCTACCGAGAGAAAGAGAGCTGAAAAGAAAGAGAGAGGCCGGACAATTTATGAAACAAAATGTACTTATATTTTATCCGTGTTGTGGATTGTAACGACCATCCCCTCATAGCGTTTGGTACAAACAAATGTAGCTGAACTTCATGTTTGCTCCCACAACAATCTTATCACAACAGCACTCTTCGAGAAGGTGGGGGGGGGGTATAATTCTCGCGAAACGATTGTACAAGTTGTAGAAAATAAAACCCATTTATTGTCTTTATCGATACAGCCGGAGTGAGTTAGAAATGGAACATACGTTTTTGATTTATTTTCTCCCCGTTTACATGCGCTTTTCCGATTGTACTTCCTTTATTAATGAACCCTTCTGCAGTTCCCTCTCTTCCTCCCGCATGGCATATCTCTATTTAGAAGGATTAAAAGCGCCCATAAAACAAACCTGAAAACCCGCACCTTCTGCCCTTTGCTCAACAAAGGCAACTAAAACGGGCTTTCACACAATTCAAAAGAACACTTATGGTATATTGCTCCCCGCTAGTTCCCGTTGCGCTCCCTTTTTTTTGCAGAATTCATTCATTCGCGGATCACTACGTACGTGCGACCATCGGATCGGTAGATAGGCCGACAGCTAAAAAAGAAAAGGGATGGAATCGGTCGTCAGTTCTTGTTGCTTTGTTACTGCGTTCCCTTCTGCACGAGGTCGGACGAGTCCGCGTCGTATCGGCGTAGCTGTAATTTATTTACAATGCACCACCATCATATGCCCGGGCACACGTGCCGCCGGGGGGGATTTAGAATGCTCGAGCTTTTGTTGCATTAATGTGTTGGATTGTTGGATAGCAAGAGTGCGTAATGGAAACAAAAAGTATTATATTGCACCACAGCCGCTGATTGAAATTGTGATCGAAGGATTGATTGCTTTTTTTTTGTTGATTTTATTCGTCAACTAAATCAAACACAATTTTACATGCAAATGGATCCCACTTAGTGCAAAAACCACCGTGAATAGGCAAAAAAACCTTCCGCTTTGAAAACATAAACTTTTCATCTGTATTTGAGGTAAATGAGTGCATGATTTGGTTTTGAATTGAAGATTTTTGACGCTGTAAATTTAATTTCGTATTGCAAATATAAAAGACGACATTGCAGATATAAACGAGATGACTTGATGCTCAATATAGTAAACGAGCAGTCAATTGTTTAAAGCATGATTAAGTGATAGATTTACGTCGGATTTATTTAAATTGATTATATTGAATTTTTTAAAGTGATTCCAACTGTCCAACTTAATTTGATTAAGTTAATTTTGTATTTGTTTTAGAGGAATCTCTTCAGCTCCTCGCGTCTTCCCTTTTGTATACAATAATTCATGCAGTTTGTAATTTATATTTCGTATTCGAGCAGTGCTTCACGTCAAGCAGTTTATACCCTAATCTTAGCTTCCTGATGTTTAGTTCATGCAAATTCAAATTAATGCTCGAAAATAATTCACCTAATTCTAACATGCAGTAATCATCGCCCTTCCCTGCCCTTTGAATCATTACAGACAAGCCAATCTGCCGGCCGGATCAGAAGAAAATCTACGGCGTCGCCCGGAACGAGGCGGCGGAGATCCTGTGCCAGGTCGATGCCTATCCACCGCCGGAATCGTTCAAGTGGTCCTTCAACAACACCGCCGAAACGATCGATATGCCGCAGAGCGGATACCGCGTGCACGCCGAGCAGGCCTCGTCACTGACCTACACCCCAGTAAAGGTAAACGCTTCAAAGGGGCCCTTGAAGGGACCATCACACACACACGCGCGCGCAAACTCTCACCTGCAACCACACACTTGCCACACATTCCACTGTCTAGAGTTTCATTTCCTACGCGAACCCTCCATGCCACTCCAACGCCAAATCGCCATGAGCGAATGTGTTTGTGTATGTCCTAACGACGGTCGGAAAAACTCCCCCCAAAAATCACACACACACACACACACACACATGGGCAAGCTCTCGCTGACAGATGTGGTTTTTTAAGGGTGCGCAGCTGCTAGAAGGCACATACTCTAGTGCACAAAACCACACACAAACACACACACACACCGACACAGGACAAGGTTTGGGAAGGTAGGGGCTCGGGGGTGGGAAATTGTTGATGTGCATAAATAATCAACCGAAGCCGAACTGAGCGGGACGAGCGGGTACAGCGGGCTAGCCGTTGTCGCTTTCCATCTGGCTAACGCCACTAACGGACGAGGCTCGGTGCTTCGTAACACTACCGCAATGTGAGGATTTGGGAGGTTTACCTTTGCAGGCTCATCTGCCGCTCGGGTCTGCTTGATCGCCTCCTCCCACCGGTTCGCCTATGCTTGCAGTTGTCACCGGGCGAAGCAGCCCCAGCTCCGGCACCAGAACCACATGTGCAAACGGTTGTCCACATTTAATTAAATATTTAAATCACCTGACCTATAAAAAAGCCCCCCCTCCGATCTCACAGCAAGGTGCGACAAAAGGGCCACCTTTTCCGAACGAGCGCACCACCAAAGCGTCCAACGTCACATTAAAACATTTCCTTCGGAGCGAAAATTTGACCGAGTTTTTGGGGTTGTGTTTTCTGGTCAATATTACAGTACGGGGGCACGCGAGGGCACGAAGGAAGGGGCCAGTGCAAATCCCCTTCTCTTCAACCGAAGCCAGGTGAGCTGAATAGGAGAAAGATTCGGTCCGGCCCTGGGTCGGGATTTTATGCCACCACGGAAGCAAAGCAAATAAAAACAAAACCCTAAGCGAACGTGTGAGCGGCAAGCAGCAGAGGAAAGTAAGCGAAGAAGAAAAACTAGTGTGATAGTCGTAACGTGCCTGTTTGCATGCCTCCATTGCCCGCACACACCCAGTGCCCAGCGTTCGCTAAGCACTGTCGTTCGTTTATTTGTTTGCAATCGCTCCACACACAAACACACCGTTTTCGCACCAAGCCTCCGAAGGGCTGAACCAAACCAAACACCCGACGCTGAATCGCGTGAGCACCATGCCCTGCCCTTTTGCACACGGCGCGGGAAACCATGGTGGAAACGTGGCGGAAAATATACTTTATTTTTCATCACTTTTAAAAGCATTTTACCATTAAAGGCAAATTTGTTGCATGTTGCCATGGCGAAGCGTCCGAAGCTGTTTTCCATCCCTGTGCCTGGGAAATGAGTGTGTGTGTATGTGTGTTTTTCGCTTTCTCTCTTTATCGCTCCGTTGCTGGAGTTAAAAGAGAAGCGCAGAGTCCAGGAACGCTTTCGATCGGGGAAAGTGCTGCCCGATGGGCGCAGAAAACCCCTTTTCACTTGGCCACATTGGCAGGCAGGCTATAATTTTTCATAAACACTAGGCCATTATTAACATACTATTAGCATAATCCATACGATCCGACCGAACGTGTACGGCCAAACAAAAAAAAAGGGTACACGTACGAGAGGCGCCGCCAAGCGGCACGCCAAGCTCGCCCAGGGGTCGTCGTTCATTCATGGAAAATGAAAACGGTCCTCATCGGGCAGCCAGAAACGCGATTCGCGACCGGATGCACACCAATGCACTTTCCGCTAGGGCAGTTGGGCCCCGTTTCTGTGGTCTGATGCTTGGCAGCTATCCTACCCCTCACCCTACCCTCGCTCTTACCGTAAACGGAACCAAATGGGAAATGATGAAAGTGTATCATTACGCTCACTTACCCGAAAGACGGTAAGAGGGCAAGCAGGTGACGGTGATGGCATGACGTATTGATGGCCCAATTTCAGCACTTTGCCGCCGCACGCCGTAATCCGTACCCAGGAGCTGCTAGGAGCAGCAGCAACTGCAATGAGCAAGAACATTACGTGAAATATGGAAAAGGATTAAATTATTACCATTCGCGGGCCCCCGCGAATGGTACGAAATGTTAACCTTCACGCAGATTGCATACGTTGCGGGCGCAGCACGGGTCGTTGCAGCCTTTTTTTTTTTGCACCGGGCGGCGTTGGCTATTTTGTGTTCCAATTTCGAGCGTAATAACTTTTGGAAAAAGCCGTGAGGCTAAAGTGTGTTGAAATAACACTGCACCAACACCACTGCCCCCATCATCATCATCATCATCATCATCGACATCATGCTCATCACCGTTGGCGTTGCGATCGTTGCCTGCGGGAAGTCTGGACCAGCGGGCATGTAATTTAAAACGTATTAAGTGTGGTTCGGTGCTTATGGACGAGCTAAAACATTGTGTAAAAACGGTTGCTAGGCGGCAGGCACGAGGTACTGGCTACAGTTTGCAATTCAAACATAGTTGAAACGGAATGCAACTCAAACATAGTTAAATGAATTAAGCCAGGGGTCTTCAAACTGGGGGTCTCCGCGGGGGTCTCCATGCGCTCCTCCATAGCCGTTAGTGAGGCCCGCGATGACTTGGTAAAGTTTAAAACAATAAGATCAATTATTACCATAAGATTATTATTTTGATTATTTTAATAAAAAAAAAATTGTTTGCTTTTTAAAGATAAAACTCAAGCTTCAAAGAGTTATAATTCATTCAGAGATATATTTATTACAAAGTTATTTGCGAAGCAATGCAGCCCGCGAACTGAAAAGCTCGAAGACCCCTGAGTTAAACAACCAAATGTTATTGCTTTTTACGATTGGTTCTTTCACACTCAACTGTTTCTACAAGGATCCTTGTATGGGAAGGAAGGTAAGGACGGACGCATTCAGAAAAATGGTAAAAATCTTTTAAACAAATATAAATACAGCTACCGTGTAGAATTTAAGCTTTGGAAATAACTCACGAACGCAACTCCAGCCAGTTAGGTGGAGTTGTTAATAGATGCTTCAGACCATTATTTAAAAAAAAGCTGAAGACTCTTTTATCTATTCCCGAAAGAGGTCGTATCAGTTCCACTTCTTTAATTTGATTGAACACATAAATGGTCCAAGACATGGCAAGACGTTTACGTTTTGTGAGGTGCATCATCAGCATGTCGTGCGAGCAACAGAATAATGCTTTCTCCAGTGGCTGGTCTATCCATCTGGCCTCCTGTTACTCTTACTTACTCTTAAGGTTATTTGATGCCATCTGCAAATCAACAATTGATAGCAGAAGCAAAATATTTCAAAATTGTCGATATTTATACTGCGCCATGACAGAGTGTCCGTCCGTTTTATAGCATTAGATCCGTTGTAGTCAAACTAGATCCACCAGCGATGGTTTGTTTTGCTCTCAACTTTGACAATTTTGACAGAAATCATCCCAAAAATGGTTCTCCAATGTCTTTGTCAGATGTGAGATTTAATGCTACATTGCTGAAATTATTTATTTATTACTTTGTTCCAGTATTTATGACAACTGTTCATCTTTCAGAGAAGAATGTTGTTGTGGTGTCGTCGCCTGGAGTGTTTTTGAGTTATTTTGTACTGAGCTTCTCGTCAAAGCTTTCAACGCACACTAATCATCCAGGTCCAGGTTCAAACAGACCCCTTCAACTGCTGAAGCCACCAACGGTAGCATTCATTCCTGCTCACTCGAATCTTCACACCAGCCTCCAGTGTGCCGTTCCGTCCGCAGGGAACCGTCGTGATGTGATCAGCAGCAAGACCGACCGCAAAACACGCAAATAGAACGACTTCTGACGAATGGAGCAAACAAGGTCACAGAGCAACGTTACTTCTTCATTTTCTTCCAGTGCCAGTGGCGTTATCGATATTAATTGCTCTTTAGAAATTTTCTCCCGAAACCGGCTGCGGCCACCACAGCACATTCGGGCACGCAACAAGCTCGTAAGCGGATGGTAAGCCAACCCTGCGCCCGGCGCACAGAGTGGCGCCCACTCAAGCACCTTTGCTCGATCAATCATAATTTGGCCACCATTATGGCTGGCTTTGGCCTCTCTCTCACTCTCTCTCTCTCCTGCGCCCAGTCACGAGTTGGCGCCCAGGTGTGCCGTCAGTTTCGCCAGCTGTGATTGAAGAGCTGTTGCTGGATGGATCGCGTTCTGTTGCGGTTCATCGCTCTGCCATCTGCCCACTGCTGTGTTACTTCGACCTGTTGGGTCAAAGGTCAAATCGTTTTGTGGTTCTATCATTTGTCTCCGGTAAGCCCTCAAGAAGGGCTTACATCATCCGGAGCTACACGGGACCACAGACACTGCTTGACGTTCTGAGTAACGTTGGCAAATGGCAAAAAAAACTCTAAACCCTTCCATTAGGATCCTTCGAACGGAAAGCAATCGCAGGTTGCTGAACATAATGCTGCTGTTTGCCTGTCAGATTAAACACGGGGCGCCACCCGGCCCACTCTAACCGTCTGTTGTTCGCGCGGTACACCGCCCCGTGTCCTGTCAGCGCAGTGTCGGGTGTATCGCGTTCCTGCCGTTCGCTTGCCATCACGGCGCGTTTGACCGTTTAGCAAAACAAATCGCTCACCGCTCATTTCACTGTCAGACGGGTGACCCCGAGCAACCAGCAAACGCTCCGGCTCCCATCAGCTCTGACATGCCGGCAGTCAAATGTGAGTTTATAATTTCTCACCACCGACCCTTGATTAATTATTGTGTATGCAAACAAAACACCCGCACACGGCCAGCAACGATCAGTTCGTGCCAACAGTTCACAGTTCGGCACGTGAAGAATTTATTAATCAACGGCAACACGTTCGACGGCGGCGGAAAAAAAAAGATAATTTGCCCGCTTCAGCTGGGTGCTGTAATTGAAAAATAATTTCCACTTTTGCCAACCTGCCTTTGGAGCGGTGTCTTAACGGTTCCTTCTTATTTTTTTTGTGTTTTGCCCATTATTGTGCTCTTTAAAGAGGGTTTCCATGTTATTCCGTACCGCGCAACACATAATACATTGACCCGGTCGAAGCGTGCCCGCAATCCGAGTGCCGTTTGCGAGATTGGTTTGCGTTTGTTTGATTTACGCCACGGCCCCGGCGCGCGCCCCTGTAACACCATCACAAACCCCTTCTGTATGTACACACGCGCGCGCGCGCCGATAAGTGGCCCGGTCAGACCCGTCGGTCGGTTTCGTGTTGGGTTGGGTCGGAGCAAGCAAACAAAAAAACTGTGTGCTGAATTCAATTATCGTGCTCATAAATCACGTGTACAACACTTTGGCACTGTTCAGTCGATTGCTCCCTTTTTTTTATCCTCTCGCCCTTTTGATGAATCGCTGGGGGAAAGGGGGGTTGTGGAAGGATTGGAAAATTAAAATGAGATCAAGCTTGGCGCAGGGTCCATACTTTTGGGGCTGCAAGAAGCGCGGGAACGAAGGAGAGGGGGGGGGGGGGGAGGAAGAGCAATGCGGAGGGCTGCGGTGGCTTTTGCAGCGATTAATAGTCCGTTCGATTCGATGGTTTACGTTGCCTCACAACCACTTAATGCAATTAAGCTCGTTATTTATTATCATGCTGATCGAAACGGCATCCATCCATCCGGGTGTGGGTTCAATGTTAAGTTTTTGTTTTTTGTTTTGTTTTTTTTTTGTGGGATATGCTGTTCGTGTTTTACCCATTTGTTTGCAAACCTTCGTCAAAGTAGTGTCCGCGGCTCGATCGAGCGGTACCGATTGCCAATGCGGTTATTTTGAATTATTCCAATTAAATCTATTATGTGGTTCGTGTCGAAATTGGATTACGTTACAGGCATAATTCAGTTACGCACCGGTCCCGCGTGGCTTTCGCACGGGTGTGGCATTAAAACTGTCAAATGAGCAAGCGCGTAAAATAAGTCTATTTATTGGAAGCGGTAATGACTCACAGTGTGGCACACTGAGGTGAAACAGTGAGCTCAATGGTTTTTTGTTTTTGTTTTTAATGACAGGTTGATCATAATATTAGCGTTCTGCCGTTACTTCTTTCGCATAAATCCAGTTTAATCCATGCTGATGGGAAGGTTCCAACCTGAACATCGCACGGCTACGCTACGGTTAAAGGCAGGTCAAGTAAACAGTAACATTAAGCGGTTTAATTGATCGCTGCTGTCTGTAACTCAGCCCTACCCTATTCGGTACACTAAAACACTTCTTCTAACTTGTGCAAAGCATGGCCAACTTACTCGAAAGCACACATACCAAACCATCTAACTAATAGATCTACCAGGCTCAATTCTCACCATGCATACGTTGGCCCTTTTCCAAATATGCCCGCGCCTACTGCTGCACTGATGGTTGTGCCGGCGATGAGTGTCCTACCAGTGGGAGCAGTACTCCAACTGTTTGGGTGGTTTTGCGTTTTTGTTTGTCTACAGGCAATGTTTCCTAAACGCATACCAAAACAAAGCGCACACGCACACACACACCTCGTAGTAGCGTTGCGTGGCGAGCGCGCTGAATAAACTTCGCTGGGTGCCCTGGATGCCCCACGGGCGCTACATTAACTGCCGACGCTGGACACTGTGCATTGTTTGATCAGCTTGTTATCGATGAGTTGTTGTTTGTGCTGCGCGTGTATGTGATTCACCTGAAAATAAACCCTCCCGCGAGTGGGTGCTGTTTGCAAAAAGCGAGTTGAACCCATCGGCCGAAAACCATACGACACAGCGCAGGCACAAAATACAAATATTTTGTCTGGCCAGACGTAACGGAACGCGTCGGCTGGCTGCTGGTGCAGCATTACTTTACGTGCAGCGCCGTGTGCATCCGAGCCAGCGAGCAGGCGAACGCAAACACACACGCTCCCGGAGCGAGAGAAAGCGAGCTACGCCTAAGATAGGCCAACTACTCCCGCCTAGCCCGGCGCATAGTTCTGTCATGTAAACATGAGCTCGCGGCAGCAAATCATAACCACACTAGCCAGCTCGCAGCCCGCACACGCTTTGCCGGAATTGTGGCAGGATAGTAATTACGGGGGGGGGGGGGGAGGAAGAGGCGCTTGCCGGCCTCGGTGGCCAAACAAACCAGCAAGCGATTATTGTTCACGCTCGTTCGCCAGCAACAAACCACCGGCTGGCACCGGCACTGCGAAACTGCGTCCGACATTTTAGTTCCACTCCTCTTCCCAACCCCCCCCCCCCTCCCCAGTCACTCGATAATGCCACTCGCCAAAAACAATGGCAGCAATAGCGACAGTCCTTATTAAGCAGTCAGCATAATGAAACGCCCATAAATCACGCATTTATTATTTCATCTCCCACTGTCTCGCATCGAACTCATCGTCCCACTAATGTGCCCACACACCCGCTATGTCTAACTCGTCGTTCTCTCTATCTCTTTCTCTCTCCCACCGACACTCTAGGAGCTCGACTACGGTACGATCATGTGCTGGGCGGACAATGTGGTCGGCCAGCAGAAGGAACCGTGCGTGTTTCATCTGATTGCGGCCGGCAAGCCCGAGATGCCGTACAACTGTTCGCTCGTCAACCAGACGTCCGAGTCGCTGGAGGTCGACTGTGCCGAAGGTAATTATTTCACCATCATTTGTTTATCTCATCAGCTTCAGTTTATTGCACACGTACACACACACACATTATCGGAGCCACTCCCGCGTCCGAATCGAATTATGTGTGGACAATGGATTAACTGAACCTTTACCATCATCATCCAAACACGCGCGCACCCCCGGTCTATGTAAGGTCCTTGCGAGGAAGTGGTTAGGTTGGTGAAATGGACCGGTCCGGAATGACTGTACATCGAATCGGAATGGTGCTTGCACTGGCCACACCTCACAGCCCAGCTCGTCCGCCATGTCGTTTGGTGTGGTCAAGCCCTGAGGCGAACTGCTCCGTCCGTCCCCATCAGGCGAAACCATCAGGAATGCATCAATCAGAAAACGATGATGTCGTTGTTGTTGATGATGATGGTGCCGCTGGTTGATGGCTCGATGTTTTACATTGATTCATTTATTTTGCACCGACCGGATGGGCAGTATGGGCGGAAGCCATTCAATTAAGTTGCAATGGATATGTATGATTGGACATGGCAGAGCGGACACGTCCATTGGCCTGCAGAGCGACACACTGGAAAGTACATCCCGGTTTTGCATGTTCACTTGTCGCATCGATCGTGTGTATGGTGAGTGCGACTGCAAATAAAAATTGTTGTCCTTTTCATTACTAACGACGTAGCTCTACGGGTTGTTGTTTTCTTTTCGCTCCAACGTAGCTTGTTGTAAAAGAAATAGAACACGACATTAAGCCGGAATGGCACGCTCGAATCATGTAGTTCCCTACCCACAATCAAACGAGCCATCCTGACGACGTTCTTCCCAAATTCCTACCATTTTCTCGATTAACACGTCCCGTTAACACATGTTTTGCCCTTCGCGGTGAGAGCAAAGGTTAAACACATGCTTTCTTTGCCCCGGGGCGGTAAGCTTTAACGGGCTCAGCCGAAGCGTTTTGCGAGCACGGGAATGGCTGAAGGGTTGCCCCGTACCTATCGCACCTTAGTGACTTCTACTGTGGAACACTAAGGTTTTGCCGCACCAACCGATAACCGGGCTTCTGCTGGTGGGCATTACATCGAAATAGCAAAAAAAAACCTCGTGCTATGCTGTCAAGGTCACAGGAGAAATTAACTTTAATCAATACGACTCTCCCCTCCATTCACATACACACACGCTCACGCACGCACATAATTAACCCGGCTTAGGTCACCACCGACTCGAGCAACCTTAAACCGAGGTCGCGCGCAAAAAAAAGCAGTGGAAACCACCTCTGCCTCGTCTCTACCTCCAACCAATAATGGTACGACACGCACACACACACACACACACACACACACACACACACACACACACACACACACACACGCTATCCATGGATCCAGAAGGTCTTTTATTACTTCCATCGCAAACCATGACCGTGGACCGTGGCATGATGGTACCGTTGCTTGCACCATTGGAAGGGGGTCCAGCAGCAAATAACTTCGGTGAAGTGGCCGAGGTGTTGAAGTGCCACCGAACCACCGGCTACGAATTGTGTCCCGCTGGCCGATTACATTCGAATCCTTGTTGGCAGTGTGGTAGGCAGAACCCGGGGAGCGCCCGACGAAACGCGGCAGACGATACGTTGAGCGCACGCAACCAAAACGAAACTCCCGAGGCGTCGCCCGATCCACGAACGAGCGATAACGAACTACGGTGTGGGATGGTGCGGCACTCGTCCTTAACATGTGGCCGCTTCTCCCTCTATCTCTCTCTCTCTCTCTCTCTCTCTCTCTCTCTTTCTCTCTCTTGCTCTTTCACTAGCGGATGGCTGTGTATTGTTGGATCCTGCGATTAGATTTTTAGAACCTCCAGTCAATGTTTCCCCCCGACTGTAGGGAAGGAACGGACCAGAAAGCACACCAGTACAATTCTTACAGTCACCAATGAAACTCACCAAGGAGGGAAGGGAAGGGAAGCAAACGTGTTGAGCTTCGGTGCGTACCATTAGCGACCGAAGCCATCCATCACGACGATTGTCGATGGCGAGGAATTAACACCCGTTACTCCCAAGGGTGGCAACTCTTTCTCTTTATGGTTCAACCTTTCGGATGGCGCACGCATCCACCATTACGGGCAGTGTGGCCTTCTCCCTTCTCGATAGCTGACCGAGCCTGCTTCTTCACCTCCTGCCCGCGCTGGCAAAGGGCAGCAATGAACGCGGTCCACCATTTCTCCGCACGGGGTGCAGGTGCCTAATGGTGCAATAAAACCAATTCCCTCGATTGATTGCCATGGCCTCCGTGGGTTTGGCGGAAAATTTCTTCGTATACACTTTTGCATACCTCGCGGTGAAGAGCCAGGGGGGAGGGGTGGTAGGCAGCCTGGTCGGGGCACACATTAGCTTCCAGGTAATTGCTGTAGCCCGGGTGTAAACATGCATGGGGAATAAATGCCCAAACGCTCCACTCGATATTGGAAACACGCAGACCCCCGCTCGAGCGGTGATTCAGTTCGCCGAAGCAATGTGGCAACCCATTAGAGCGTTGTTTTCTACTGAGCAGGTTATGGCTAGGTTTTATAATTTCACACTGAAAGCAATTAAGTATTCAATATAACAGGAACAATTCAAATCGACGTTCAATGCAATTTTCCATTAAACATTGCTCTTCTGCTGCGTAAACGATATCTACTCATCGATCTTTAAGCGTAACTTTCAACTAACGTTTAAAGTATTTGTCCGGTTACATCTGTCCTCCTGCAACGGCAGCCAAATATTCTCTCACAAACATACTCACTCATTGCTTGCTAAATTAAATTTTCACATTCCTTATCAGCCACCGGCATGGAAATGGGCGACGTCCAACACTCGCCGTTCACTGTCCCTGCTGCTCCTGCACTGCAACCCACATAAACTTCGCTCCAAACGTTGCTCAAATACCATTACCGACTTGTTACACCCCTACCCAGGCGACGCCCAGCCAAGTTGTCCACACACACACATAAAAACACACACACGCAAGAACCACCGTGAACTGTCATCCCCGCACCCATGGAAAAGGTGTAGATGTGGTCAGGAGGAAGGTAAAGAAGAAACCCCAACCCACCCAAAAGCAAAAAGCAAACCAACACCGAAAAGCAGCGCCAGAAACCTCAACCAGCTAAATGATGGCGGCACATCATTAAAGTGGTTCAAAGTTCTTGGCCGCTGCTGCTGCTGCTGCTGGTCTTGACGTTGCCATACCTGTGAACTACCTGAACTTTTCATCCACCTCGAAATACGTTCCGAGGAAGTGAACGAATCCTTAAGCGATCCCAGACACGATGTTTGTCTTCCACCGGTGCTTCTTCGCTTCGCCTTCCTAGCATGTTCCTGGTTCCAGTCCCCAAACCAATGCCTAGTCGGGCTGATTCACAAGTGCAGCACACAGCACAGCACAAGAAAGGAGCCCAGGGATAGTGCCCCGGAGCTGCTGTATGGAAAAAAAAAACGATGGCTCGCCTCATAAGTGCCCGGGGCCGCACACTGCACCGTGCGAATATCTCATTCAAACGTCGCATCTCATGACAGTTTTAATTTACTGTAAAGTCATCGAATTACCACAAACTCTTTAGAGCGCTCTCATCCACCCACTGGCTGATGGCTGAAGGATGCAACGGTGCCCCCTACTTCGTTCCCTTGTTTGCGGGGTGGGTTTGTTGTGCGCTGGAATTCAACAAATAAAATTAACGTCTAGAATGCCACCAAGTCGAACCTTCACCCTTCCTCGCTGCACAGCAGCCATTTTGTTGCGAGTTTAGAGTAACGCTACCCAATGCACACAAGCACGATACTCAGCTGATTCAGTGGTAAGCCGTGCGCTTGCTGGACGGTTTGGTTAATGCCGTACCAAGAGAAAGGAAACGAGAAAAGGGAAACAAAACAAGCAACGTGCAGGACGAGTAAACGTATTATTTCCTTTTTTTTAATTAAGGGGACAGTACTGTGTTGAGTATACGTGTATGTGTTTTACGTGTGTATGAAATGAGAGACATTTACCCCAACATAAATACCATTTTCGTAGCCCAAGAGTTAAAACAATTATTTTTAATAATCATAAACATCGTCATTTTGGTAATAAGATTTTGTACCGCATTGAACAAATTGAACTTTTTTCAGACATGTGTTTAAGTTCTACCTTCGATTGTTATCAATTCCTTCTCAGTTTTGGATTGTTGGAAAAATGTTGGAGTACATCTTTTTGCCGACACTGTTTCACTATTTGGCGCACGAGGCGATGTAGAAGCATTGTTCCTTAGCCTTCAACTTCAGCGTCCTTTGGAGCTTCTAGTCGCACAGGGTCGTCGGCCATTCGGAACCGGACTTGCTGTCGATGCTCCGATTGTTGTCAAGATAGTGACAAGATGATGTAGCTGCAAGGAACAGGCTTACAAAACGTCCACCAACTGCCGCACAGAGTCCGTTTTAGACTCTACGGAGTGTCGTTCTTTGATCGCTTTGACGCTTCTGAACGAAGTTGCTTCAATGTTTTGGCCATCACGGTGTTAATCTGATGGAGCACTTACATTTTGGCTGCTCATTTATGGGTTACTATTATTTGAAGCGCAATTTAACATTTCAGTGCGGGTGAAGGTACACCCATGACAAGAAAATTGTTTATTTTTGTTTTAATTAATTGTTCATTTGTGTTATATTATTTATCCTGCAAAGACTTATCAGTTGGTTGCGTACCTTTAACAACCAATCAGCAACTGATGGTGATCGGTGTGGTAACACAATTTTAGAATTGATTGTAACTTATTTACATAATCCTCTGAAAGAATGATGATCAATATCATTGCTTTTTGTGCCCTTTTTGTATGCTAAAACCAAATTAAAGACACTTTAACTTTCAAATCACACCAGTGAACAAAATCCAGTACAGCTGATCCATTGTAAACTCCATACATATTGAATCAGCTCCCTGGCTGTACACGCAATTCGGACGTGGAAACAGATTCGAAATGGAATAAAAACTTAAATAAGCACGGTAACATTGTATCACATGGTTGCGTGGAAAAACAAAAGCAAACAAAAAACGCTCAAAAACACTCCCGCATCTAAATGCATTTGCATTGCACTTTTTGTATGATTCAAAGGAAAAAAAAAACAGTTAGCTCCGGTTCATTGTTGCAAAACCCTGTACTCAATCGCGGGCCATTATGCGGGCTACAACAACATTGTTACAGATACCGTCACAATAATCCGTCCGCCCGAACCAGCTGGGCTGTTTGCATGCGGCCATGGGCGTACATGGGAGTGCAGCGAGGGAAAGTAAAAAAAAAACATTGCCCTCACGAGTCAACCGTTTGCCCCTTTTTTGGTTCACTTGCGCGGGCGAGCAAATTGATACGTTACAAAACAGAACCTCAAATTGACAGCTCATCACAAAAAATACACACGTAGTGCGGTTGTTCATGCGGCTAGCGGTGTGCCAGTAGCAACGGATTTATTGAATGGCCGGCACGGCCTTGGGGCGACAAACAACTAGGAAAACTAGCTTTTTACAGCCGAGTGAAACGAGCCATTTCATTTGGCCATTAAATTCATTCCAACCAGCAGCTTTTTGTATTCTCACCCTTATGTATTTCTCCATTTCTCACTTCCCCCAGGCTTCGACGGTGGCCAACGGCAGTGGTTCGTGATGGAAATCTACGACCTGCAGTCGCACGCCCTGCTCGCCAACGTGTCCTCCAAGCTGCCAATCTTCACCGTGAACGGGCTGGACGCCGGGCTGCTGCTCAAGATCGTCATCTACGCCACGAACATGCGCGGCCGCAGCGAACCTATCCTGCTGCAGGCGTACACCCTCAAGGCGGCAGAAAAGCAGACAGGTAAGAGCGACTGCTCCGATGGTTGATTCAGGGCGTCATACATTGCAGCAAAGGCACTTGAGCGGTTTACAGCCGTCGACGGCAAAGAAAGTACCTCACTAGCTGAGCAAAAGCGCATCAGAACGTAGCAATGCGGTTAGTTTGCTAAAACAAAACAAGACACAAACACTACACTCTTGCTTGTATAACATGCAGCGGGATAACGATGGCGCTCACTGGGCCAACATATCTACTCTACATCATCATCGCGCTATTTTACCTACCCCTTTCACACCACAAAAGCTTTAGCTCGTTCATGTCGCATGCTT